>SADC01001328.1:0-217327 GCA_004194705.1 Ditylenchus dipsaci | reverse complement strand
CAAATTGGTAAAAAATTGCAGGTAGTTTTTTTAAGTTTGCCACATTTCCGACTCTCATTCCGTAGTAGGGGCGAATTACTCTTTAACCTTGTCGTAATTGATTTTTTCTGCCTTTTATTGATTCAGAATGAGTATGCTGTGAAGTTAACTCGAGAGGGAGAGAATCGGCAAATTTCTCTTCGAAAAACTCTCGCAAACTGAGCAGAATACATAATTGCCCAGCACAAGATCAAACTGAGCAACCGCGGAACTAGAAATCTCAATGCGCATCTGCAAAAGATTCGGGATATCTAAAAGAGTTTCAAGAAATATAGTGAGAAAATATAGAAAATATAGTGAAGAGAGAAATATAGTGGTCCAAAAAATATAGTGATCTAACAAATGTAATTTTAGTCAAGACAGAAATTCTAAGCCAAAAATCTTTTTTAAAGGCTGTGAAACAATTTGAGTAGGGAATGAGGGCTGTATTGGCATCATAGTGGTGCCGCCGTCCTTCGCCTTCCTAATTTTTTTCATCGCCGTCCTGCATTTCATCAATTTTCTATAACGGAACGGTTTTTTTTATTTTCCTACTTTATTTTTAGGAGACCGTCAGGTTTCTTTCACTTTTAGTTCAAAAAATTAGGCCGTCCTAATTTCTCCGATTTTTTGAAAATTTTCATGTAAAATCAGTAAGGCCTCATTTTTTTAAATTAAAAGTGAAAAAAACCTGACGGTCTCCCAAAAATAAGGTAGGAAAATAAAAACTGACTATATATGATAAAATAAAAAAAGTGTTTCTGTTATAGAAAATTGATGAAAATGCAGGACGGCGGCGGAGTAATTAGGCGGGGCGGTGGTGACGTGGCGTCGCGGTGTGGGGCGGCGGTGGCGGCGCGAGGGCGGCAGCAGCGACTTTTTCGGTAACTGTAATCCATGGGACCTCTGGAAGTCCATAATGGAGGTAAAAAGCAAATTTGTTTTGTACATTTACAGTACAGCTCGACTTTCTAGACTTATCCTTCGATTTCTCAGATGGCATTTGAGATCTTAGCAACGCCAGCTACAAGCGCAAGAGTGAAAAGACTATTCAGTATCATGGCTATGCTCTCTTCAGGAAGAAAGACTCCAACAGGACCAATTTTACAAAGTAGCAAACATGCTTGTTTTAAATAGTCATCTTATGAAAATATGATAAAATGACATAATTTACATTTTACTGTTTCTTACAAAATATAATTCTATGGCAAACATAAATTTAACAGGAAATTTTTTTTGACAGTGAAACGTTAGCTGGCGACGGCGGCGGTGAAATTTAGCAACATTTTTACGCCGCCGGCGGCTGCGGTGGTGGTTTCAGAGGCGTCCGACTATGCTCTGGATGCATAGAGGGGGCTCAGAGTGGAGACGCTCGCACACACATACCAAGCCCCTGCTCCTACTTCAAGGGGGGGGGGTGGGGTTACATTTAGATGCGCACACTTACATACCTCAGAAAAAAATCACTCAAAAATGACTCTGGATGCATGAAAAAACATGCATACCAGAGTTTATTTATGCGGTAGGCCCAGGCAGGTATCCAGGGGGGGGGCTAACCGAGCTAAAGCCCCCCCCCCTGAAATTTTTTATTTCCTTATAAAAGCACTATGAACGCGAAAACAGTGTGAATAATATGACCTTTGGGGGCTTCAGCCCTTGGCCTTGGGTGAATAATTAAGCCCCCCCCTACAAAGAGGGGGGTTGAAAAATTTAAAACCGCGGGGCTTAAATTAGAGTTAATACGGTAAGTTTCTCGGGCGAAATCAATGTTTTAGGTCAATATGATTTTGAGAATATACTTTTGAACGTTTGCTTAACCCTCCGAAGCCGTGTTTTGGATTACTTCAAAGCAATATCTGGTGCAGTTTATCTTGCTCTCTCGAATATTATCTACCAACAACAAAAAAAGGGCGTCTTACATTTTTTGTGCATATTTATGTGTGAATCCCGTTTTGAAAAAATAACCATGATTTCTTTAAGCTATAAATCTTCATACGATTGTCATAAATACGTTTAAATATGTTATTAGAAAGCTCGTAATTTGCGCATTCTTTTGCATATAGAAAAAGATTGATCTATTAAGAAAATTGGCATGATCTACTTTTTTAAAGTTGCGTAGGCAAAAATCGTGACATTTAAAGACGATGGACGGAAGGCCTTTTTTAAAAATTTTCACCGTCGTGTACAGCGTGAAATTATGCGCAAAAACATAACTTCTGTATTTTCCGTGTTAAAAGCAGCCAATTTGAAGAAAAAATTGAATTGTAAACCGGGGAATTAAATTGAACACCCTGAGGTTATAAGAACAATGTCATAAAGTTATGACGAAACGTCATAAAATTATGATGTTTTCGACTTGTTCTTATGGCCTCTGTATATCTTCAAAAACTCTCTTACGCAACTCTCATTGCCACAGAAAATGTCCTCTTTTTTTGTCAACGGTTCTTAGTGCCGATACAAACAGCCATGCATACATAAACTCCTCTCTCAGCAGAAAAAGCACTAACTCCACTTCCACTACACCTAATTGACCACCAATAATATTTTCACAAGTCCTTGCTTCCACTCTGGAGAATATCACAGAATCTGCACTTTCCACTCTCCATGATCTACAGCAATAAAAGTATTTTTAAAGAACATATCTGAGGATGCACTAGCAGGTCCATAGTCACTACAAAATTTTTTGCAATAAATTTTTTGACCAAGCAAAATTTAATAGAAATAATTAATATTAAATAAGGCAAAACTTATTTGTCACCGAAAAACTGATTATTTCACCGGTTCATTCTCTTCTTATGACCGACGAAAAATGAAACGGTGACAATAATCAGTTTCGTTGAAAAAATAAGTTTTGCCCATTAAAAAAACAGCAGAAAGAGATAAAAGCTTGCAGAAATATTGAAATTATTTAATTTAAAATGTTATACGTAAATCTCACATTAAATTCAATATTATACGAAATTTAAAATTTAAATGGTTTGAAAATTAAACTAAGTAGTTCACGCCTGTTAAGCTGAACCGACGATTTCGACTTAATTAACCCGAACCAAAAACAGTCCGGATCATTTTTTCATGTAAAGAATGGAGAACAAGTTTAACATTATAAGCTTGAACATTATGAACATTACATGATTCAACATATTTGAAATTACCTTGTAGAAAACATACCCCAACCAGCTGCAAATTTCTTAGTTGTAGGCTTTAGGCAATTTCAGACACTTGAAATCAATTTCGATTTTCGATTTGTTTCCAATTAAAGACACGTGTTTAAGCCCGTGTATATGTGAGATGACCCTTTTTGCTTGCTTGAATTGCGAAATTGCAAAAAAGACACTAAAAACAAAAAACTGAAAGATTTCGCCAAAAAAGTCACTTTACATGCCCAGTACAACCTGTAGACCAGTAGAGAGTCAGAATTTAAACAAAACTGATTATCGTTTCATAATTGGTCTAAAAGTCGATTTGGCGAAAAACGTAAGCACAAACAAACAGAAATCTTATCTTTTTTGCCTTCTCGTGAATTCGAAAAATATTCCAAAATAAATATTGTAAAAATTTGGAATTTATGATCATTCAAACTGTTTATAAATCTGAAAAAATCACAAGTCCTATTTGTTAGTATGGTTTTCATAGACGAGCCTCCTACGAGGGTCATAAAAGTAACAGGTCACGCCACAACATTAGAATGGCGTCATATTATCTGACAATCATTACGGCATTAGATAGACAATCAAAAAATCATAGAAATATTTAGAATATGAAAGATAAGCTATCGACGTGTCGATGAGATTTAAAAACACACACGCTATGGATTTGAAAATACTATCTATATGTCGAGAGACACCTAAATTCTTTGCATTGTGACAAAAATTAGATTTTAGGAAAATTCGCTTGCTGTGCTTAAACGAGAGTGGAATCTGCGGTTATCGATGAAAATTTTTTGACTTTATTAGCCGATTAATAAACTCCGTATTCAGACCTCCATATTAACCAACCACTTTTCACTTTTTGCAACGTGTGACCTTATATTTCAACATCAATGAGTACCTCTATTAGAGAAATACCCGTATGATTTATATCATCGATAACGCGCACCACTTTAAAACCTGCGGATACCTAGGATCAACCATGGTCAATTGTTACCTCCTGACCCTTTGTAACATACTTTATCAATAATTGAAGCAAAATAGACTTGCATTTATTATGTTGAGAGTTGAATTCTTGAGTCATGTACACGACGCTCAATTAAATATCACTTGGACCTTCGAAAGTAATCGTTATACCGAGCTGATCGTTTACGAATCTGGTCTTCTATTATATCGTATTTACTCTAATAAAAGCCCCTTCTATTATAAGTCCCCCAGCAAAAAAAGATGCAGTGAGCTTTGCTTTTCACGATAATTCCATTATGGTCGAGCCGAGAAGACTTTAATGAAAAAACATATACCGTATTTTCTCTATTACCCCTCTCTAATAAACGGCCCCTCGACTTTGAGGACTTATATCTGAGCCCAGAGTAAACATTTGCAAAACTGTTTTTTTGCGTTTTCTTAACTCCCACGAGCTCTACTGATTCACTTTTAGATTTGATGAGCACCCAAAAATCTTGAAATTGACATCAAAATTTCCGATTCTTGAGGGGGTTGAAAAATAAACGGCCGGCCCGTTAATAGAGAAAATACGTATTTCAAGAAAAAGTTTCATGATTTTTTGATGACATGTGAAGGATTAGAGTGTGAGAGGATGGCTGAAATTTTCTGACTCAATTTTTTTTTTCGCGACTTTGGAGCGCAGATTTCAAAGAAGAAAAAGCCCTCCCCTTGAGGGAATCCAAAAAATATAAGCCCCGGTTTCTATTGGAGGAAAACGGTAGTTCACTATAGCGACCATGGATGGGCGACTGACATACCACCTGATTGCTGTATCGGGAACGTTGTTGTATCGAGTTTCGACTATATATGTTTACATTTCTATTGGAGCGTGTGAACACGAAAATTCACTTACTGTAAAGTTTTACTACTTTTTAGCTCCTTTTAGTTACGTCCGTGGCAAAAAAAGAGTACTATATACCCTAAAACATGAAATTTAAGTATTCCAAACTTCGGTATTTAATCTGCTTTCTAAAATCTACTTCCCTTACACTTTTCTCGAGGCGTATGTTCGTTAGCCAATGTCTGAAAACTGCCTAAAAGTACCTATGACAATTTCTTTAGTATCTCTTCTTCTTAGTCTGCAAACACGCAACTTTAATCTTGTTGTCTTCAAATAATTGACCGTCTAGATTTTTTTTTAATTGAATAATAGCAAAGTCTCCGTAAGAGCGTTCAGCAAAACTGTCAAAAATGCCAAATTCAATCTCTACTTGAATCATATCTACAGTCTCGCAAACACCGTCTTCATAATCTTGACAAACACCTCCAAGCTTTATGTAGTATCCCTGTGGCTTTAAGAAGACCATCTGTGAGCTCATCTATACAATGTCGGGCAGTCAGAAGATGACGATGAGTAATTATAGAAGCTCCACAAGAAGTACCCCCTTTCAAAATGATTACCGCGTGAACAAAATTGGCCAGAGCTAGCCAAACTGACCACCCACTATTCTTACTAACTGCAGGTGGATGCACCATTGACAATGTCAGCTTTTCTTTATCTGTTAATTTTAAGCCAGTTTTTCGGACCAACAAGTTCTGCTGATGCAAGACACATGATAAAATCAAAAAATGTAATTTATAACATAGGTCGAAGCATTAAAAAACATAAAAATTTATTTGTACTAAAAAGTATAGCTTTTTGTTAGCGATTGTTAATGAGTGTTAATGCAATCCATAGTGTAAAATATAATTTATTCGACTCATACACTTTTTATTTACAAACAATATAAAAACCATCTGTTTATTGAGGCAAGAATTCACTTCAAAATATCAAATTTATGGCCTAAAACTTTATTATGGCTGCTCTCAACCAAAACATATCGATTATCTATTATTATGGCTAGCCCTTGCCTAGCCCTCCAAGTACGGCTAACAATCGCATAATGACATTTTACAATCGCATAATGACATTTTTTAATCGCATAATGACATTTTTTGGCGCCGGCGCTGACCTCTGTACTGGAACAACACTTGTCATTATCCCTGGTCTTAGATGCGGTGTAGTTTAATCCGCAGCTTCACAAAATTGTCTTTTGAAAAACTATGAGTGCAAAAATTTTGCGATTCGACAGAAATGACCATATATAACAATTTTTAAATAACTTGGTAGAATAAATACCCCAGCCTGCTAAAATTATTTCTTTAGATTTTTTCGTCCTTATTCTGGCAAACATGCCACTTTATCCTTGTCTCTTCAAACAATTGATCATCTAGATTTTTTAATTGAATGATAGCGAAGTCTCCGTATCCGAGATCAGCAACACTGTCAAAAATGCCAAATTCAATCTCTACTGAATCATATCTACATCTCGCAAACACCCTCTTCGTAATCCTGACAAATACTCCAAGCTTTATATATCCCTGTTGCTGTTAAGAAGACCATCTGTGAGCTCATCTATACAATGTCGGGCAGTCAGAAGATGACATGAGTAATTTAGAAGCTCCACAAAGTATACTCCTTTCTCGAAAGTGATTACTGCGGCGTGAAGAAATTGACTAGGGCTAGCCACTGACACCCACTATTCGGTTACTAACTGCAGGTGGATGGCACCATTTGACAATGTCAGCTTTTCTTTATCCTTAGTTTTTAAGCCAGTTTTCGGACCAACAATCGGCTGATGTAAGACACAAATAAGGAAAATAAGAATTAAATATACATAAATAAAAGCACTAAATATAGACTGTATAATTAATAAATAGCTAAGCTGTTTTGATATGCATAGTCAATGAGTTGTTAATGCAATTCATAGTGTAATATATAATCTAATCGACTCATACACTTTTTATTCACAAACAATATGTGAATATAAATGTTATTAAAGCAAGAATTTACTTGAAAAATATCAAATTTATGTGCACTAAAACTTCAAATATACGCCCTAGAAACATATTTTATACAGGGTCTATCACAAAAACTGGTGCAATACTCTTTCTCCCCGATACTTTTTCTGCTGTTTTGGGGTATCCAGTAGTTAAATCGTCATTCTGTTTGGTTTTCACGTGGTCGGGCTCGGTCCTGCCTGGTCCTGGTCACTGTCCTGTTGTTCACGCCCTTATGCTGGGCTGAGCCCCATTTGCTGATTGAAGGCTATCCACGTAGTTAAGGAGCTATCTTGTGGTTTGGGCAAATCCCCGGGGTTGGGCCACATTCTGTGTTCTCCATCCTGGTGGTTGTGGTATCGCGTCGTTTGGGTCCCGTCCTGGTATTGGAGCTATCCACGTACATTGGGACCCCATCCTGGTGTTTGGCAGCATCACGGGTTCGGGCCACATTCTGGGTTCGGCTTCCTTGGTGGTAGGGTCCACGTGGTTCAGACCCGATCCTTGATTAGGGGCAACATTCTTGTGTTTCCCATCCTGGTGTCGAGGCGAGGGGGTCCCAGTCACTTGACCCCATCCTGTGTTTTAGTCATCCGTTGTTAGCCACCACTGGCTATCGGCTATCATGCGTTGGTTGGTGTGGTTGTTTTGGGGTACCTACGGCTTTGGCCACATTTTGGTGTTCAGCCTTATCTGGTGTATGAGCCGTATCGTGGTGTCGAACACCCTTCTGTTCGGGTACTTGCTGGCGTTCGGGACTTATCCTGTGTTCGCCCCATTTTGGTGGTTTAGTCTCACCCTAAAACATTCGCCAAATCGCATTGCGCAAATGCAAATTGCGCAAATGCGAATCGCGCCAAAATCAATTGCGCAAATGCAGATTGCGCAAATGAAAATTGCCGCAAATTCTTGATAAGGCTTAATATGGCTAAATATGTAGACCATAAATTCTCAATCAAAACGTTATGCTATTTTCATTTCTTTTTTTATCTTAACAACCCGACATGCCGGTTTTAAGAAGAAATGTGTAAGCTGATTTTAGCGCAATTTACATTGCGCAATTTGATTTTGGCGCAATTGCGTTTGCGCAATTCGCATTTGCGCAATCTGCATCTGCACAATTTGAACTTGCGAAATCGCTCGCTGCCCCGGAATGAACCTGCGCCGTACATTTTTTCAAGAACAACGTATGTTTAAGCCCTGAAAACGATAGAAAAGCCAAAAAATAGTGCGAAGGACAATTTTCGTTTTTATTCCCTTGGTCCTGACCTGACCCCACTTGGTTTTGGTCAATAATTGTTTTCAAATTTTTTGTCATTGAATTATTTTTACACCGCTTAGAAAAGAATTATACCCTATTTTTAAGGAGGAAATGCGATTTTTAGCGCATACTCACTTGTCTATTTTTTGATCAGTGAATAGTTTTGAAAAATAGTTTAGAAGTTAAATTTCGAATTTAGATTACGATCGCTCTAACTTTCCAAATTGCTCTAACTTTTTTCTGTCGACAAAACTATCGATTCTGAGAAAAAATCGTGTTCAGCGTGTCGATTAGCTTATCAAGTTCAAACCGATAACTTACTGTCAAATTTAAATTACTCTCATGCAGTGTTCTCAATAGTCAGAGTCAGAATGAAAGTCAGAATGGAAATTCGAAAATTCTGGCAGTCAGAAACGCGGGAAATTATTCTGACTGTCAGACTCTTTCTGACTCTCAGAAATAAACGGAAAAAACAGTGTGATCTGATCGATTTGCCTTCTGACTCTCATTTCTGACAGTCAGAATAATTTCCCGTGCTTTCTGGCTAAAGTACACTATACGCCTCCTCCCAAAAATCAATTTTACCACTTTTTCGTGTTTTAACATCTTTAACGTACAGAAAACATGTTTTAAGTGCGGAAGACCATTTCCGGAAAAAAGTATTTTTTGAAAATTTTGACTTTTTGCCTTGGGGACCAAGTAAGCCATCCTAAAGGGTATCCAGATAACTTAAAAAAGTGTTCGAACATAGCTTTGTTAACTGGGCCTACCGCATAAAGAAACTCTGGTATGCATACATTTTTCATGCATCCATAGTCACTTTCGAGTGATTTAGGTCTCAGGTATGTGTATGGCGCATCTCAACTCCAAGCAACCAAGCAGGGGCTTGGTTGGTTAGAGATGCGCGCACAGACTTATCTTAGACATATTTCCGAGCAAGACTCTAGATCATACATGTATAAAAGACTCTTTTTGCCCAGCTCCAGTGACCAAAACGGGGTAGAATACCTTAATACAAGGTGGTCTACCTCGGTCCCCCAAGGCAAAAAGTCAAAATTTTCAAAAAAAATTTTTTTTCTGAAAATGGTCTTCCGCCACCTAAAAACATGTTTCTACACGTTTCAAGTGCTAAAACACACGAATAAGGTGAGTGAGTGCGCGCATCTATAACTCTCCAGCCCCCTGCGCCCCCGAAGGGGGCGCATGCGGCTTGGTTGCTTGGGTTGAGATGCGCACGCCCACATACCTTAGACGCATATGACTCGAAAGTGACCAAAGTCTCTTATGCGGTAGGCCGCAGTTAACAAAACTATGTTTAAATCCCATCTTTTTATGGAACCCAGTACGCATTTAGGTTGCTTTACCGTGGTCCCCCAAGGCAAAAAGTCAAATTTTGGTCAAAAATTTTTTTTCAAAAAACGACTTTTATATGAAAAAATGTTGGAAAACAGCTTTTTATCGTTTTAAGCGTATAAAAATCACTAAAAAGACGTTGAAACATGATTTACGAAAAATAAAAAAAATGTGTAAATGACGCTTGTGAACGATCACGTTCAGCATTAGTAAAAACGTAATTTCTAAAAATAACTTCGGAAAGGGACATTTTCAAAAGGAACATGGTCACGCGTTCTAAATTGTCCCCCGCCAATTCAAAATTTCCCAATGATTGAACTTCTGTACGGATTTTTCAACTTGGTTCTAACACATTATGCTTAAAATAAATTCTAAGCCTTGTTTTGTTAGAAACCAAGTTGAAAGGTCCGTACAGAAGCTCAATGATTAGCGCGAACTTTTTTTTAATTGGTGATGGACAATCCAGAATGCGTGGCCATGACCAGTTTTCAACGGTATTTACTGACTAAAAAAGACAAGTGACTTTGATTTTTTTACAATTGAAAATCCCGTCCGGAAATGCCGTCCGAATTTTTAGTGCGGTCTCTAATAAAAAGTGATGTACAGAAGATTTTAAAGCAGTGCCTAGAAAGTTCTAGATATTTCACACTGGAAAAATTCAAATAACGTCAAAAAAGCTGTATTAGTAAAACAAGTCTCAATAAATTAAACGAGCAAATTCTTGCACACTTTTGCGTACACAATTCATCATTCAAATTATGCAAAATAAAAAGTAGTGAAATAAGGCAATTGATTGTGAATACAAATGCTTGTTGATCACATCTGTTAGTAGATGCATAAAGCACCCAAAATCTGTTCCACATTCACATAAACACCCACTTGATTGATATCTGCCCATGCGCTTGGCAGTCGAACACTTTTCAATAGTTGACTTTCGGCAAACACAATTGATGATCCTCCTTTTGAGGTGTCGAAATTGTATTCAACAAAAATTGACATTTTTGACTTTTTTGGTGCAAACATATTTTTGCTCAAAACCAATCACATTTCCAATTTTGCGTAGAAAATTTAACTGAGTGTGAATGTCAGGTAAAGTCGACGTCTCTATTGCTCCTCTATATGTCGTATCAAGATTGTAATTCAAGTAAAGCCATTCTCCCTTACTATATAAGCAAACTGGACTCACCTAAAATATGCTATTTTTAATGGATACCTTGATTTTCCAAACTGTTAGGTCGACCAAAAAGTATTTACACAAACTTTGAGTTGCTTGTTTCTCAGCATGTGCATATATTTTGCTGGATTTTCATTTAATGCTTTTTTGCCTAATTTCATCACCTTTCAGGATTGGCCAGAGTGTCATAGTATTGGTATCATATTTTTTTACTAAATATATTAAAATATACATTGAGATCGCTGAAATTTTCCACCAATTGAACCAAAGCCAGTTCATGCGAGTAGGAGTATGCAAAAAATTCAACATTTATCTTTGTGTCACTATACATCATTGTCACACTGTAAGCACCATTATTTTGCTTCAAGTGTCTTACAAGACATTCTCTGGATGTAATTAAATGACTATTTGTCACTAAAGTAGCTCCACATACAATAGTGGCATTAGAATCTAGAATAAGTGCAGCCCATCGTGCCTCTATTTCACAAGCATCTTTCACAATATTCTTTCCAATTGTTTGCATTGAGTTGCGATATTTGTCTGCTTTCTTCTTTTATAGGTTTAAAATATGGAAAAATTTTCTTTGCTCATAAATATCTTTTCTTGACAAAAATACGCTTCCGAAACTAAGCTTTGAGTTAGCCAATAATTTGAGGAGAAGCACACAGGTCTAAGTAGTAACAAAAATCTTCTAAGTAATAACTGAAAATTAGTCTATTAGCCTTAGGTACTAATACAATTTTTTAGATATTTACATACCGTATATTCTTTAATATAAGACCACTCTCTAATAAACGACCTTTTTCAGGACCTATATCTCAGCCTAGAGTAATATTTTGAAGATCTGTTTTCAGCGTTTTCCTAACTCCCACGAGATCTAGCGATTCCACTTTTTAGATTTCAGATTTTCACCCAAAAATTTCGTGATCGATCTCTCATTTTTCAGATTTTTGAGATGTTGAAAAAAAACGACGATGGTCTTTTGATAAAGAATAAGGGTACATGCTTACCGTTTATCTCAGACAGCGGCCTTTTTTTCACCACCTGATAATCTTCAAATTGTAAATTAAAAATGGCCTTAACTCTGAAATCTTAAAAAAGGTGCTTTTATTTAAAAAATATACGGTACATGTTTTTTTTTTTTTTTAATATATAAGAGATTTTTTCTATTGCATTTACTATTTAAATACATGTTCAGTTGTTTGATTTTAACTCACTTTTCGGCGACTTATTCAAAATGTGACAATTTTTTCAGAAGAAAACCGGCAAAAGTAGCATAAGGAGTCACAAATAATGATAATGCGTCCACAAAAAAGCGACACAAAATGTGTCAAAAGGAGTTCTCTTTAGTGTTAGGATTTTTTGTAACTTTTGATTTGTTAGGGGGGGGTGTATAGAGTGCCATCTATTAGAGAGGGCAGGTATTTTTTCAACCTCTGTCTAGGGAGCCGGTTTATTGGAGGGGCCGTTTAATTAGAAGATACGGTAGTTATACAAGGCTGATCAAAATTATTGCAGCATTTTTTAAATTATTATTTTTTTAATGTTTTTCTGATCTATATTCTACTGATACTTCTAGATGTGTTATAAACACAGCGAAGCTGAGAGTTCTTGCCTTGATTTTTGTATTTGACATTGCTGATAGCCAATTATAAAACATAGTTTAAGAACACAATTGAATCAAACAAAGCTCTTTAAAAATGATGCAGTAATTTGATTAGCACTGTATAACTACCAAAAACTATTTGTTCAGATAAATTTGCTAAAAAATTTTTTTTGTAAAACTTTCTTACGCAGCTTTCATTGACACAGAAATATGTCCTTTTTATTGTCAGTCTCTCTATCTTTGATACAAAATGCCATGCAAAACATAAAATCCTCTCTCAGCAGAAAAAGCCACTACTCCACTTCCACTATCACCTAATTGACCACCAATAATATTTTCACTAAGTCCTTGCTTCCACTCTGGAGAATATGCACAGAATCTGGCATTTTCCACTCTCCATCATCATGACAGTCAATAAAGTATTTAAGGTAACATGTCTGAGAATGCTACTAGCAGTCCATAGTCACTAAAAAAATTGCTTATATGATTCTTGTTGACTGACAAGTGTGTAATCATCAAGATTTTATGAGGCGAAGTTATGTATTTAAAAAAAGAACAGAAAAAAGAGATAACAACTTCAAAATCAGGAATTATTCAATTTTAAGAGGGGAAAAGCCGCTTAGATTTTAATATTCGGCCTCGGTGGTGCACTGTATAAGCGTGGTGTTTTATGGCGCAAGTTCGACACCGCTTGGTGGACGCTATTTATTTTGGCTTGTTCGACCAATTTCTAAGGGAAATTAAGGTCGCTGATTACGAATCTGGCACTAAAAAAAAGTCGAATCACCCCCTCACTTTGGTCAAAAAAGCCAAAATAATAGCGTGACACCAGGTTGGATCGAACCTGCGCACCATTCCACTGCACCACCGAGGCCGAATTTTCAAACCTAAACGCTTTTTCCCCTCCTTTAGTTTACACCCATTAACATCATCACATTTATCGTTTACCATTACATGTTTTTTTCGTCATGGCTTAGTCAATCGGCTCATCTCCAGTGATGCGTCCGCCCACCCCGGCGCCCCAAATGCTCTCCACACCGCCCCGGGCGTAGGGGGGCCGGGCTGTGGACGGGTTTGCCTCCGGGCGTAGGGCGGTGCCGGGGCATGAAAAAAAATAGTCCGGGACGGGCGGGGCGAAGGCAGAATTTGGTGCTGGGGCGACGTACGGCACTCGGATTTTTTTAAATTTCTCTTAAATTTTTGCAAAATGGCTTCAATTTTTTAAATTTTCTAATTTTTCAATCAATTGGCATTAGAAATCGTGTAGAAGCATAATAATGGCTTCGAAAAATCTCTGGAACTGCCACCTGGTCCAGTGCGCTCCGCCCCGGGCATGGGTGGTGCCGGGCGATAGTCTGGAAAACCCTGGGGCGCGGGCGGTGCCGGGCAATAGTCTGGAAAACATTGGGCGTGGGCGTAAATTGCCTGCTTACCCATCACTGCTCATCTCTGGCCAATTTTGCCAAATTTTGAAGCGTTAAGACTTTAAAACCATATACAGTCGCAGCTGGAATTAAAATACACCTGACTTGGTTTCCAGGTTGTATGTATATACAAAATTTGACTTTATTAGGTTATCCGGAAAGTTAATATCCCCGTGAGAATAATAGTCAAAGTTAGGGTATCAAAAAATCTTTTCGTGTGCAGTTAAGGGTGAAGTTTAGCTGAGATTCACTTTGTATACGTGCTTTAAAAATAAACTCAAAAAAGATTTCTTACGAGACACAGCGAAAATGCTACCTTTCTTGCATCCAGAGCCACTTTCTAGTGATTTGTGTCTGAGCGTGTGGTTGAGCACATCTCAATCCCAGTCCATAAGCCCTGAAGGGCGCACTGGGCTTGAGAGTTTATATACGCTAAGCCACATACCTTAGACATAATCCAAGCAAGACTCCTGATCGAAAATGCATAAATAGACTTTTTTCTTTTTTCCCAGCTTAAAACCGAGTTCGAAGAGCTATCGAATGGTATACCAGGTTTTCAATAGGCCATGACACTATGTGAGGTTCCTTGTAAGGTAAGGGAGTGCGTGCATCCCAAACTCTCAAATTTGACTTGAATAACACATTTTAACTTACCTGTAGAGTACAGACCCCAACCAGCTACAATGATTTTCAGTGTGTGGGCGCTTAGGCAATTTTAAGAAATTTTTTTGAATTTTGTGCTTTTGTAGTTTGAGACACGTTTGGTTTTCGATCCTTATCGGTCCCTTACCATTTTCGGTCCCTTACCACCTCAAAACAGCCCTAAGTCCCTTTAAAAATGGTCAAAAAAAGTAATTTTGTGTGTCCCAAAAACTCGATTTTTTATTGACCAAAACTCAAAAATAATGCCTTTCTAGAGTTCCTGAGGCGATGTTGAGTCGATATAGGGGTTTGGAAACACTTTTAAAAAAATTCCATTTGGGGGGGGATGGTGTTATACTCCGGTAGCGCCAAATTTTTTCCTAATCATTGTACCTCTGTACAAATTTTTCAACTTGGTTTTTAACAAAACAATACTTAAAATTATATTCTAGACTTTTTTTGTTAGAAACCAAGTTGAAAAGTCCGATCAAAAGTTCAATGATTAGGAAAAATTTGGAATTCATGTGCGCCACCTCTTATTAGCGTGGGCATGCGCCTTTGATTAAAAATATTTCTGTAAAAGCATATAAAAATTAAAATCAAAAAGCATTTGCCCGGAAGTGATGACTCTAAAGTGCCCAGTACGCATCGACTCCTAATTTGACGCTTAAAAATTATGGTGTTAGGACTTTTTAATACTAAATAAAGTAGGCGAAAAAGAGTTAAGTAGTAAAAATTCTGCATGGTAAAAAATCCAGCTGTATATCCACAGGTTTTCAAGTGATGCGTTATTGTAAAAGCACCTCCAAGCTAATAATAGGATAAAATTACAAAATTAGAATTCAGCTTTTGAATGATAATAAGTTGCTTCGGTCGATTGTACACTCGGTCAAAACCTCATCCACTTCACTTTCCGCCAACACCCCCACCTCCGTCAACCTCCTTCACTATTAAAAAGTTGCTAACTCGGGGCCTTTGCGGTAGTCTAAATTAGCAGCGTCTTCCAGTTCAGCGCAGGCTGGCTCGACATAAGACTTCATTACGGTGAATCCACCTTGAGCATGAGAACACCACCTACCTTTGACCATTGCAAATTTAATTGATCGCTTAAATATCTAAACAAACCGAAATTCAAGCCTCAAAATACACACATGGGTAGTCACACAGACACAACAGTACAATCTACAAATAATGAAGACAATGATTCCAAACGCCCGTCGGTCTAAACATTAGCACACGCGACAAATCGGGTTTCAAAATTCGGTATCGATTTTGCTTTCACAAATCTCTTTCCCCTCCATTTTTCGACTCGACAAAAATTCTAAAAATTGCCCAAAACTACCTATGACAATTTCTTTAGGTATTTCTTCTTCTTTAGTTTCTGGCAAGCACGCAACTTTAATCTTTTTGTCTTCAAATAATTGACCGTCTAGATCTTTTTTTAATTGAATAATAGCAAGTCTCCGTAAGAGCGTTCAGCAACACTGTCAAAATGCCAAATTCAATCTCTACTTGAATCATATCTACAGTCTCGCAAACACCCTCTTCGTAATCCTGACAAATACCTCCAAGCTTTATGTAGTATCCCTGTGGCTGTTAAGAAGACATCTGTGAGCTCATCTATACATGTCGGGCAGTCAGAAGATGACGATGAGTAATTATAGAAGCTCCACAAGTAGTACCTCCTTTCTCGAAGTGATTACTGCGGCGTGAAGAAATTGACTAGGGCTAGCCACCTGACCACCCACTATTGGGTTACTAACTGCAGGTGGATGCACCATTGACAATGTCAGCTTTTCTTTATCTGTAGTTTTTAAGCCAGTTTTTCGGACCAACAAGTTCGGCTGATGCAAGACACAAAATAGAAAGCAAAAGAATTGTAATATACATAGGTCACTGAAAACATAAAATTTATTTTTACTAAAAAGTATAGCTTTTTTTGTTAGCGATGTTAATGAGTTGTTAATGCAATCCATAGTGTAAAAATAATTTATTCGACTCATACACTTTTTATTAACAATCAATATAAAAAAGCATCTTTTTATGAAAGCAAGAATCCACTTGGAAGGCATCTTTAAGGTTATCCGACATTTGCGCGCCACGACATTTCCGCGCCGACATTTGCGCGCCGACATTTGCGCGCGCGACATTTCCGCGCCGACATTTCCGCGCCGACATTTGCGCGACGACATTTCCGCGCCGACATTTCCGCGCCAAAATTGTTTTTTCTGGTCAAACAGATGGATTTAAACCTTAAAGAGAGAAACACAGCCTGGTCAAAACTCCTTAGCTATATCCAGACATACCAGTAACAATATTCTGCTACAAATCTGTTTTCTCTTTATTAGTTAACTTGACTTTTGCTCAAAAAGGCTATTGATAATGAATTCATGTGCTCAATTTTAATTTTTCAGAATGGCGTCTCTATCGAGCAAAATGAGAACATTGGTTTTGTGCGATGGCTATGAAATGCGTCACGACAAATCGAATACTTTGCGAACGATTCAATATTGGCGGTGCTTGAAAAAGTTTTGCAGTGGAAGGGCCAAGTCTGAATTCGGTGAATTGCAATCTGGAGCCAACAAAAGCACATAACTGCCGTAAAGCTCTAGCAAAATCGAGTATTTGATTATAAAACTAAGTTTCATCATTGTATGCATTGTATTAGCTCCGTCAGCAAATCGCCAGAATGAAGATGGATGCCATTTCCAGCTATACAAAGCTACTATCGATGTGATCTCATCAGGAAAAGAAGGTATATCAGATGCAGAGCTGCTTCGCCTTCCGAATGACAGAGCTCTTCAGCGAATGATTCAGCATGTGAGACAGCCAATTGGTGCCAGCAGTGTGGACAAGCCTCTTCTGAAATCGAATGGTTGGACTTCTTTACTCAAACGAAACAAGGAATCCATTCCTTCTTGTTGACTCTCGGTAAAAAAATCGAGAAAATATGAGCAAACCTGCATATTTTCATATTCTAGCACAGTTCAGCCAACCAAGCCGCCATTTTTCATCTTCCTGTCGCAGTCTGGGATGGACCTTCTTAACCGAAATACTCAGTGGGCCGTGGATGGGACGTTCTTTTGTGCACCGAAGAATTTCTACCAGCTCTACACGATAAATGCTTTTCGGGCTGAAACAACTCTGCCAGCTGCTTATTGTCTACTTCGAACAAAAGTTCCGAAACATATAACCGCATGTTCTCAGTTTTGCAAGATTGTGGTCTCCAGAGACCTGCATCTGTGATGGCAGGTAAAATACATATATTTTGACAGCGCATATACACTGTTTATTTAAGACTTTGAGATCGCACCAATAAAAGCTCTCTCCAGTGTCTTTGGCGAGGTCGATCTGTCCAAGTGCTGTTTGTTTCACTTGTCGAAGAATGCGTTTGCTCATGTGCAGTCAAAGGGCCTAAAAAAAACGTTAACGTTATTTGGTGCGTTTTTATGCAATAAACTAACTTAGAAAAGTTTGAATCTCTTGCTAATAACACGATCGAAGGTTTGATAAAAATGATTGGTGGCCTTATGTTCGTCTCACCTATCCTGGTGCTGAGACCTAGATGGGTGAAATCTTTTGTTCATCAAACTATGTTTTTTTTTTCATCAGCCTAATGCATGCCTACCTAGATGAAGAAGCTAAGATTCTATTCCGCTCCCTGGTATCGCTTGCTTTTCTCCGACAGCCGAAGTGGCATGTGGTTTCGATGAAATAGCGATGAAATTGGACTCTCTGCTCCTTTTCAATGAACTCGGTCTCGAAGACAACCTTGAAGGTGAATTTTCTAGTCAAATGACATTAGCTCTTGACAGTATGAAACTTTTCAGAATACTTGAGTTACTTCGAAAAAACATATATTCGCCGGCGTGTTGGTAGAATGACCAAGGGTGGGCTCTTTCCAATTGCTTACTGGAATTACAGAAAAGCTGCTATCGATGGGTTGCCAAGAACTAACAATGCCATTGAGGGCTGGCACAATGCTTTTAATCGTCGGTTCTCAAAAGCACACATGCCACTAAGCCAGTTCATAGTTCGAATGCAAGCTGAAGAAGAAAAGACTCGTCAAATTCTACTCCGGTACGATTTTAGTATGGAAGCAAACTTTTATTTTAAAATTATATTTAGAGCTCAGGTCAATCCAGCTGAAGCTTACGACAAGTGCGCCGACCGAGTGAAATTCAAAGGGAAGCAAATATCAAACTTTTGGTGGAGGGGTACAATTCCGATGACCGTCTTCAATTTCTTCAATCTATTCAGCATCATCTAGCAAGGTTTGCAGTGCCCAGCAATTAGGGAGCCAAGAGAGGAAAGCCAAGAGGAAGAGAATATGTTAGTGATCTTGAAAACTAGAAATTTTGTTATTGCCCTTTGTTAACGTTATTTGGTGCGTTTTTATGCAATAGACTAACTTAGAAAAGTTTGAATCTCTTGCTAAATAACACGATCGAAGGTTTGAATAAAAATGATTGGTGGCCTTATGTTCGTCTCACCTATCCTGGTGCTGAGACCTAGATGGGTGAAATCTTTTTGTTCATCAAACTATGTTCAGCTCACGAATCTGGTAGCATACCTTGCTATTAGTAACTTTTAATTGAATTTTAAAAAGTTTTGAGTTTCGGAGTTGGAAGTCCTTCAGGATTGTTGATGGAACAAACCCCAACTGATCCGAACTAATCCTAATTGATTCCAATACATCGCAATCGATCCAAACTTAATCCCAACTACCGTATATCCTCTAATAGAGCACCTGGGCTTTATTTTTTGATCCCCCGAAAATCTCGAAATTGTAAATCAAAAATGGCCCTAACTCTGAAGTTCTAGTCAAAAAAGAGGGGGCGTGGTGTGGGGGGGGAAGGGGGCTCTATTAGAGAGAGGGACTCTATTAGAAGAAATACGGTAGTCTAATTAGCCATCTCAATAATAAATAATGAGCCAATCTTGACTACTCGAGTACCTCCACCTGGATACTACCCAAGTATCATCATCGAGGTACCTGGCTAACACTACCAGGACTAGTGAGAATGGGTTTGGACCGTTAAAGGTAGATTAACACCACTCAGGATAGTTGATGATGATTTAAGATCAAATAAGACCACTGAAGATTTTTCAGAACTGCTGAAAGCATTCAAGACCGCTAAGGTGGTTCAAAACCCCTAGGAATGGTAAAAAAAAACTAAGATGAGAAAGAACCATTCAGGAGAGTTGTTGAGCTGTTTGACCAGAAAAAACAATTTTGGCGCGGAAATGTCGCCGCGGAAATGTCGTCGCGCAAATGTCGGCGCGGAAACGTCGTCGCGGAAATGTCGGCGCGGAAATGTCGGCGCGGAAATGTCGCGCGCGCAAATGTCGGCGCGCAAATGTCGGCGCGCAAATGTCGTGGCGCGCAAATGTCGGATAACCATCTTTAAAACTAGGGAGCATTTGTTCCTTAAAGAAGACTAAAAACTAAAGAAAAAAGAAGAGCAAAATAAAAATAATTTGTAAGCTTATATCTAGGGCACAAATTTTTGTGTTTTTAAAGACACGAAAACAGACGGGGTTTTTAAGGCGTTTAAATCTTCTCTTTAATTATAACACATTGCTAAATTCAATTAGCTTTATTTAAAATTTTTGAATATTTTTGCATTTAATTTTTTTTTAAACATATCAGACGAGGTAGCCGACTTTCAAGGCACTACAAATTTTCTAAATAAGCATTAGACTTACATTGAAAAAAGGTAATAAAAAACGTATCAAATACGTAACTACCTAAATTTTTGTTTAGCAATCCTTATTTTGAATTTGCAGGTTTTTAAAATTTTTTAAACCTATATTTTTTCCAAAAACAAAGAATCCTGTAGCTTAGGTGCATCTGTCTTTTGCAGCTAATTGGCATTTAAGTTGTCAGCTCTAAGCTAGTCATGAATAACAGATCCTATATAAGCGGCAACCTCGAAGCAAAGGACAAATACAAGTGCAAAGAAGTCTCTCTTGCTCAAGACATCTAGCTTATTAATTTTGAAGTGTCTCTGAAGGGGATTGTTTTTCATCCTTAGTCACTTAAAAACTAAATATTTTTCTTGTTAAATTTAATATATTTTATCGCTTTGCTGAACATGTGAAAAAGATTTTAAAATTTACACGATGGATCATTTTGTCGACGAATCTACTATAAATGTAGGATGTCGAGTAAATACCGTATTTCCTCTAATTCAGCCCCCCCCCCTCTAATTTAGTCCCCCCCCCTTCTTTTTTGACTAGAACTTCAGAGTTAGGGCCATTTTTGATTTACAATTTCAAGATTTTTAGGCATCCAAAAAATTTAGCCCCGGGGGCTAAATTAGAGGAAATACGGTAATAGTCATTTATATTTTCTTCTTTGCAGGAATGGCATTTGGACCACCAAAGTACATCTTCTCAGCAAGCACTTAATGAACAGGAATACAATAATAACCTATGGAATACTGACATCCAACATGTTCATTTCTCAGAAACTAATGGGATAGAGGCACAGATTCCACAAATACTTCACAATTAGCAAATGAGGCAATTTTTTAAAGAAAATTTGGTCAATTATGCAATGAGGACTTTTACGTTTATTCAAAAATCTGTTGTCAAACTTATTTTCACATTTTTTCAATGATTGCATTATTTTATAAGCTCGTATTTTTTTTAAAACTCTTCAAAAAAATATATATAATAGGCTGAAAAAATTTAAAAGTAGGGATATAAAAGTACACAATAAAGATATAATATAATGTAGCAGTTTTTGCAAAATTTTAATTGGCGGGACTCTTTCGACAATACTCTCTTTTACTTTTTCACCTTTCAGAATTCCAATACTGGTGAAGTTGAAGACGAGGAAGAGCGTCAGGCAGCAAATGTGCGAGAAAGACGCAGAATGTGCAGCATCAATGTTGCTTTTATCGTAAGTCTTTGAGCAAAACATAAGTTTTAGAAGTAAACAATATTTATTTAGGAGCTGAGAAATAAAATTCCTACTTTTCCATATGAAAAAACGGCTCTCTAAAATTGACACCTTGAATTTAGCTATTGCTTACATAAAAATGTTAGAGGAAGTATTGGCTACTAATGAAGACAGTCAAGATTTTTTACAAAACTCTGTCAATTTAGCAAGAAGTGGACACTTGAGAGGCAATAATACTGTTTGGGGTACAAGTGGTAATTTTTGTTACTTAAAAAGTTCTTTAAAAAGACATGTTCGTGCGTTACACGGAGAAAAGGCGGGACCACAAGTTTTTTTTGCCTCTCGACAAATTTTTACATGCGTTCTCATCTATATTTTCAAGTTTTCTATCTGGTTTTCTTAAAGTAGTATAGACCCAGACCGAGTGAAAAAATAGAACGATTAAAAAATTTACCGGTCTCAGCCTTAATTTTTCGAAACGCAATGGCATGCCCCTTAAAAATGCTGTTCCCTCTGTAATGGATCAGGTCGAATTTCCCCCAATGTATGATTTCTGTTTTCGATGTTGATCAACTGCTTTACTTTTTAAAATTCATATCAAAGGAATGTAATCGATCTTTTCCTTTTTTCTGTTCAATAGTTCTTAAATTTACAATAAAAATTATTTATATATGGAAAAAATTATTCTAAGGAACACTTTTACTTTGAAAAAGTTTATCAAAAATTAATTCTTTTAGTTTACAGACTTACTGGCACGTCTAAATTGGATTCGTTGGAAGATCTAGGCATTTCGCCAATCAACTAAATTAACAAGAAACAATTAAAGTTTATTATTTACTTTTCCAAACATGCAACAGAATACTATACATGCAAACAGTGTTTAAAAATACATCAATGCATAACTTTATGAAGCACCAATCCTCTTTGTTTATTGCTGTTTCCAAATAAATCATTGACTTTGTCAAAAATATTGTTAAAATTTAGTGGATCGTCTGGGTTTGTGCATCTAGTGCCCAGCAAACTATCCTATAATACAGACAACATCTTAATTAATTTATTTTATGCACGTAACAAAATTGATTTACCAGCTGTTTATAGCCACAAAAGCACTGGCATAATCCAAACCGACACTCAGAAGACTCTCCGCATTGTTTGTTAGAGACACACCGACCGTCAAGTGGCACTTTCTTGACGCATTTGTCCATGACAGGAATTTCCTAGAGCAAACTAATAAAGCGGAAGTCCTTCAAAACTTTATCCAAACCTCTACGCTGCACGACTTTTCACAGCTGGGGAAGCGGTCATCGTTCGTCTTAAAGTAATCAAGATATTCTATTTCAGGACAGCCCTAAGCCTAAGCCCTATAGTCGCGATCTTTGGTTGTGGTCAAGGCCGTTTTTTGACATTCTTCTATTCCAATATCTTTTTTTACAATTTTTTGTCGTTTTATAAATCAAAAGTAGCTATGAAACTAAGCTAACTCTATTAAGGGGGGGGGGGGGGAATCATCTAGTTTGAAAAGTGGCTTCCATGCCGCAGTGCTTAAGCGTTTGCGTTTTTGGCCCTAATAATGTTGCAGGTTCTATCCACGTGGTGGCACACTATTTTTGCCTTGTTTAGCCAGTTCTAGGATCGATTAGGCTTTTTTCGGAATCAGCGACCCAAATTACCCCTAGAATTGGTCAAACAGGCCAAAATAAATAGCATGTCACCACGTGGGATCGAACCTGTAACACCATTTTGGGCAAAAAAACGCGAACGCTTACGCTGCGCCATGGAAGCCACTTTTCAAGCCTAAATGGTCCTCCTCCCCCCTCTAAAAATTGGCAAACTAGCATTTGAGATTTTTTCAATAAAAAATTGAAAAGATGCAGGTTGGTTAAGGTATCACAAGCATACTTGCACGCTCGCCAGAAATAAAAAAGTGCCGGCGCCAGCGCCCGCAGTTTTTCATTTACACCGCCGGCGCCGGCTTATGTATAATGAGGGTAAAATTGAATTATGTTTTTAAACAAGATAGAATTTATATTGAAACGACGTTTTTCAAGCTGATATCATTTGCAAAGTACTGGAATAGATCTCCCGCTTTCTGTTAACTTCTAAAACTATATAATTTTTCCACTTTTGGAAGCGCCGGCGCCTCACAAAATTTTCGCCGCCGGCGCCGACACGCTTCATTTTTTTCGCCGTTGCTAGATTCTAGCGGTTATTTTCGAGTACTGAACGCATGCAACTTAGAATGAATAAATTTTCAACAACAACAATTGAGTAAAGGTCATTTAATAGGTCATTCCTTAAACTTTTCACTATCAGGCGACTGGGGTGAACCAATTTTACGTGTAACCTGTGGATGCTCTACAACAATACTCCGTAAAAATATGATCTTCCGTTTTCGAAAACACGCCTTGGTAACATAACTTTCCTTGTCAGTCAAAGTAACATTAGCCTTTTGATTTTTACGTAAAAGCTTTTACAATATCAAAACAGGTTTCTGTAAAAAAGATAGCTAAGATTTTGAAATATCGATTGACAATTAACACGTGAATTTTTTTACAAAAAGCAACTAAGTATGCAAAAAAAGTCAGAAGGTATTCTTCGACTGCGACCAAGGAATCTGATCACAGGTTGAAAATTTTAAAATCTTACCGCGTGAAATCCCAGTTTGCATTCACAATTACCTAGTACACATGACATGCTCACACCTCCTTCACACTAAACCAGATGATTTAACCAGATGATTTATTGATTCTAAACAAGTTCATCAACCTGTTGATCAGTCTGACAAGGGTCGTCCCTGTGAGCAATACTCAAGCACTGGCCATTGCTGTACACTGGGGTGGGATCTCTGCAAGCTTGGGACAACACAATGAAGTCTTCCAGCCTGGTTCGTTGAGCGTGAAACAGAAGTGTGTTAATGGCCGACATTTCTGCTCTTCTTGGGCACCACTGTCACACGACTGACTGAAAAGACAGAAATTACTGGTTGTGTAAACAAGAGTTGGAATAGTTGAAAAATAATTGAAACAACTAAAAGAAATTCTTAAAAGACATTGCCGTCTACGGCCACGGAAATTTGGACTTTTTGAATTGGCGGGGGACAACTAAATTACTGCGGAAATATTTTTTGAAATATTTATTTATTTATTTTCATTTTAATTTATAATTTATGTGTATGGCCGAAGCGAGTCTAAGTTGTAGTGCAGTGGTTGTGTTAGATCTTGTCCGATCTGGCAATGTCAAGCAACGTTGGGCTCGACTAGTAGATCGTTTCAAAATTTTGGAAAAATTTTAATTTGCAAACTAAAAATATTTCAAAAAATATTTTCGCAGTAATTGAGCTGTCCCCGCCAATTCAAAAGTCCAAATTTCCGTGGCCGTAGACGGCAATCGTCCTTTAACATAAAGTCTACAATCCGTTTAAAAATCTTACGTATCAGGCTCTCCATACGGACATTTTAGGCGACAACAGTGACCAATATATGGACTAAAAACTTGTTATTTACAAGCACGGTATCTTAAAACAATAATTTAACCTTCCATAAGTGACACATCTAAAACAATAGGACAGCTGTCCGTAGTTGCTGCATTCTCCAGCATGTCAATGTCATTGAGGAGGAAAGACGTCTACAAGTTTGGTGTGGATGCATTCCATCGGGGCAAACTAGAAAATAAATTATCGGTAACCTATGAACGTTTCACTGAATTAAGAAAATTTTGTGTTGTACCTGCATAGCACTTGTTTCGATTGGCATCCCTATGAGTGCCAGCTGTGCACTGACAGGTGCCAGCCACACAAGACGTAAATGGATCCACACAATTGGTGTCTTCTTCGCCTGAAAAACATATTTTTAATTTGTAAAATGAGTATATCAGAAAAAGCTAACATTGTTGTCCCCAGTGAGCCACTATAGACAGTCTATGCCATAGAGTTGTTTGCCGGGAGGGCATGCTAGAAAGTAGTTGCATATATGCCAGCGATGTGTTATACAAAGCCTACTTACGAACAATGCATTTTCCATTGACAATGCTACCACCCCAGCACTCACACTTGCCATCCCGACAGAATAGGGAGGTTTGCAATCTTTCTGACAAGCATCACCTATTCTACTTGGTGCTGCAAATTTTTAAAATATGGTTTTGACTTTTGGAAAAAGATTACCTAATCTACAAACAGTCTTGCCATCGCCCATGTTGAATTCTTCAAAGTTAGTAGGACATGTGCATCTAGAGTCTCTGCACACTGTGTTCACACCATAGCACTCTTCGTCAAATAGACACTTGCTTCCAACCAGCTTTTCTAGATAAGAAATGTTTAGAAAAAAATTGTGAAAAAGTTTTGACTGCATAATTTAGGCCTGAGTGCTTAGCATTTAATGTATTTAGACAAGATGGTTTCCAAAAAAGCTCCTTCGAGCGTTATACCGCGTAAAATTCGAGCCCACGATTTTCTTGTAAATCGTGATCACCAAATTATCTAGGTTCATGAGATTTTTATATATACAAGTAATATTTTGAGAATTCTAAGAAGAAAAACCGAAAAGCCCAGAGACATAATTATAGTCCTGTATCTTTACTACAAGAGGGTACTAACAGACAATTTCAACCGAGAGAAAAAGGTGACAACCCTTCCCACGTTCAAAGGGCTATTGCCGTCTGAACAACGATTTTCCCCCGCTAATTAAAAAAAAACCTAATTATTGAACTTCTGTACTGATTTTTCAACTTGGTTTCTAGCACAACTATACCTGAAACTGAATTCTAGGCTTGTTTTATAGAAACCAAGTTAAAAAAAAACCGTTCAGAAGTTCAATGATTAGATAAAATGTTGATTTCGAACGCGTGACTATGGCCCTTCAAAGAACACTTGGGCCGACACTCATTGTGAAGCTGCCTTAAAAAATTGAAAGGCCGACTGTAACAATGGACTACCTGGGGGTTTCGAGACCTGCTGAGCACGAATAACGCAAAATCAGACGTGAAAACGCCGGCCACGGACAATTTCCTGCCGCGCCAACTCCCTGCCGGGGCAATTCCCTGCCGGACAATTCCCTGTTTTATTTTTAGCTTCGCTGCCGCGAAATAAGTGGCGCTCAGCCGTCAATTTTTTCCAGCCTTCGGCTCGAATTCGAAAAAAAATCAAACTTTCGAGCCGAAAGTTCGATTTCGAGCCTTCGGCTCGACAACCTATAGACAGCCGCAAGATTTTTTAAATGACTTCAAATCACTGTCACGTGCTGTTTTTCATGCTGATTCTGATTATAAAGTCGGTTTTATTCCTGCATGACTCTGTGAGAATATTTCACATACTTTTCGTGAAATTGTAAGTTTTTTTAAAAGGAGTAATTTGGTTCTTTTGAATTTTTATCCATGATGATTTTTTCGTATATAAGCAAACGATACACCGTTGGAAAGCCCAGACACAGGGTCTTCTATTGAGTATTAAAGAAAAAGCTGCATTAGATAAATTATTGCTCAGTAGCTTAAAGAAAGAACCATACCTATTTCCCAATAGTAATTTTTCAAATTGGCTATTAAATAGGGTTGGCCTCCCCCCCCCCCCCCCGCTTTTTGGGGTGCGGGGGGGAGATTAGACTAAAAAAATTTGCGGGGGGAGAAGCGGGGGGAGGTGGCCAATTTTTTTTGCGGGGGAGGAGCGGGGGGAGGAAGCTGTGAGCGGGGGGCAGTGGCGGGGGGTGCCTGATTAATTTACAAGCCTCGGGACTGAAAATTTTGAAACAGCAGTCTAGAATGAATCTGAAGGCTTTTGAAACACTTCTGAAGTCAAAGCTACAATATTGCCACTCCTCTGGTTCGATAAATCTTGACCCTTCTCGGCTGCTGTTCTGAAAATGACCTCATCCGAGAGTTTTTTTCGACTGGGATTTTTTGCGGGGGGTGACGGAGGGTCATTTTGGAGCGGGGGGGGGGGGGAGAAACGGGGGAGGTGGCCAATTTTTTTGCGGGGGGGAGGAGCGGGGGGGGGGGTATAAGGAAATTTAGTCAAAAAGCGGGGGGGAGGGGGAGGGAGGGAGGGAGGCCAACCCTACTATTAAAGGGTGTAGCACCCGCTTTTCACGTCTGATTTTGCGATATTCGTGCACTGCAGGTCTTAAAACCCTAGGTAGTCCATTGTTACAGTCGGCCTTTTCCGTGCTAAAGGGGCATGCCAACGCTAATAGAAGGTAGTGCCCGGGAATTTTTTTCCTAATAATTACACTTCTGTACGAATTTTTCAACTTATTTTCTAACAAACAAGCTTAGAATTTGATTTCACGTTAATTTTGTTAGAAACCAAGTTAAAAAATCTGCACAGAAGTTCAATGATTAGGACATTTTTTGAATTGGCGGGCACCACCTCTTATTAGCGTGGGCATGCCTCTTTAAGCCTCGTACTCAATGAGTGATTGATGTTTCGCGTCTTTCAACGTGGGAAGGGCCGAAATTTTTTGTCCAGATTTGAAAAAATTGTTTGTGTCATTTTGTAGCTAAGATACAGGGCTACAAAATGAACGTTATACTAGTCACAATCATTGAAAAATGCAAGGATTGTTGCGTTCAATCGAACGACGTTTCCAGTCAGGACAATAGGTTTCCCCTGGAAACCTATTGCGACCCTAAATATATCCAGATTTCGATAATCCAATTCGAATCCAGTTTTGTCTTGTCCAGATTTAGTCGATACAGACGATCTAGTTGCAAAATCATTATTCTATTTTGTGGATCTTGATTTTAAAGCTTGCTCTCTGATGTCTAAGGTTAGTAAAAGACAGAGTTGAAGAAGTCCTCTGAGGAGGCACCTCTTGTATTTCCAGATTTGCTAGATGGATCGACAATTGCTGGATCTTCCGAATCAACAGCGGCATGCCGGGATTCCCTCCGTATGGTTTCGTCCTCCGCCTCCAGCTCGCGCTCCCACTTGCGATACGAGGACAGTTTGGCTCCAGCTGTGGTTTCTTTGATGCTTGCCATGGGTGAATGGGAAAAAATCCAGCTCTCGTCCAGCTCTTAGCTCTTAGTCTCCTCCACCGAAGTCAAGTTCGGTTGTTCTTCAGGAATGTCTCTAGCTGAAGTGGTCGAAGTCAAATCTCCAGTATCTAATTCTCTCATTGTTAAATTTGCAGATTGCAATCCCATTCCCTGTACAACATGGTGCGCCAATAAAGATACCCATGTATCGAATAAAAATCTCACTTTGTTTACTAAAACTTTGAAAAAAATAAACTTATTTGCATGCAGAATTGCACTGATACCCTTATGTAATTCAGCCCTTATGTAATTTTAAACAATACTCACGTGTGCATGGAACAATAAATGCTGCATCTACATGTTTAACAAACTATCAATAAACTAAAAAATAACGATAATATAGCAAATTTCTGCCTTTCACGTTTAGAACTCATAGTGAAGCCAAATAAAGTTAACAACAAGCAATGTAGATATTTACAAGCAAAATGTTCATTTTAGATTTGGCAAATTCTGACTAGTTTAACAGTTTTTAGTAGTAGGAATAGGAGTATCAAAAGGTATGGATTGACCAAATCTTCTTCTTTCATCGATTCATGTGTCTCTGTGCGTGTGTGAGCCTCTAGCAACTTGTCTGCAGATGAGCTGCAGCAGCAGATGCAACGACCAGAGGGATCAACTACAATTGGGATGAATCAACAACCCAAAGGGAAATGACCATAACAGGGAGATGTGCGTGCGCTTCCTCTGCGCACCTTTAACTTTACTTTTGAAAATTCCGGAAATAGGTCACAATAAAAAAAGTCTAAGCGATATTTTTCTTCAGCTAACCGGAGTGCTGTATCTTTTGTTAACATAAAGGCCATCAAAATGGAAAGGGGCTGATTATTGTAGATAGGCTAAATGTTAATTTTTTGTCATTAATCTTCACATTGTGGCGGTCAGTCAGAGAATATTTTAAAATTCAAGATTTCAGTGTGCTAGAATTTATAAAGTCAGAATACGACCAGGCAAGAAGCTACAACTTAGATATATGACCTTGCTTAACTGTTCTTGATCATGTCTGTCGTTTTTTCTAAGATTAGTATCTGGTGGCAGGAGTACACTACACCGTACACTATGCTTAGTTCAAAAACGCCTAAATTGTCTTTCTCAAAGTTTTAGCCTTTGAAACGTACAGAAAAGGTGTTTTAAGGTTCCGACCAAGCATTTTTTGAATTTTTTAAACAAAAACTTCAACTTTTGCCTCAGCAGACCAAAGTGATTTAACCTAAAAGAGCACGTGGACAGTCAAAACGTGGTTTTAGTGGTATTCTACTATGTTTTTTTCCACTGGAGCTTGGCAAAAAGACTCTTTAGAGGCTGAAACGCCTAAAAGATGATTTTGGGTTTTTTAGCCATCTGATTGCTATATATATTTTAAAGGGGCATGCCCTCGCTAAAAAGAGGTATTACCGGGAATTCAAATTTTTTCCTAATCATTGAACTTCTTTACGGATTTTCCATCTGGTTTCTAACAAAACAAGGCTGGAGTTTAATTTTAGGTATAGTTTTGTTAGAAACTAAGTTGAATCATCCGTACAGAAGTTTTCAATGATTAGGAGTTTTTTTTGAATTCCCGGGCAACACTTCTTATTAGCGTAGGCACACTCTTTTTAATGTGCAAAAGTCGCTCCTTCAATGTGCAAAGTCGCGTAAGACTTTGTTCTAAATCGCGTAACATTTTGTTCTAGACTTTGTTCTGTCCACATCCTTAATTGAAGCCGTTGGCTGAACGGTAAGCGGTTTTTAAAAAAATTGTTTTAAAGAATTGTGCTTATTGTTTGTTTAAGCGAACACTAAGTTTTTGATACATAACCCATAAATCGAAACGATTTCACTCTGCTCGTTTTCACCTCACAACTTTCAGAGCAAGTATGGATACGACGATTTCGATAATTTATCCAAAGTCTTGCACTGTCTGAATCGCTTTAATTCACTCTTAATGTGATTTTCGTATGGTTTATTTTTTTTATCCGAAGACTTATAAATCAAGTCAAATAACTTTATTTCAACAGCAAACAACAAACAGCTTTCAAGGCAATTTAGTAATAATAGACGGATTTAAGTCATAGAAAAGATATTTGTTAAGTGTTTGGCTTAATATTTAAAAAATAGAAATAATAAATAAGTAATTTCACCCATATTGGCACATTGGCATTCCTCAAATATGAAAAGCACTCGAAAAAATGCATTTGGGATTAGATTAGAATGTTTTAAACTAGTTAAAGGTCGGCTGGATCGTGCTTCTGCAATTGCTCGCCATAGTCGGTCGCCTAAAAGTTGAATAAGCGGATTTAATATGAACATGTTCCTCAATGTCTCATTTTTTTGATTACCTGCGAGCCAACAAAAGTGTCGTAGTGAGCCACCACTTCTTCTGACTAAGTTTGCCATCCTTGTTATCGTCGGCTATGCCTACCAAATGTTTGGCTTCAGCATCAGCATGGTCGAAACCAAGAGGCATGATCCAGTCCCTCATCTCATCCTAATTATAAGAAACATATATTAGATCGAACGTTTTTGCAAAAAATTTATGATTCACTCGTCGTCAAAGGATTTATATCCATTGTTAGCAATTTTCAAATTGATAAAGAATTTTGGACGCTACTCGTTTTCACTTCACCAACGCACAACCCACCCCCACCCAAAAAAGCCACTCGGTTACCCCCCCCTTCCATAATTTTTGGGGGTATCTAAAGGCAAATTTTTTTTGAAAAAGTGGAAATTAGTACGGATTTAGCCCTTAGCCTAAGGACCAAAGCCTAAGGGCTAAGCCTAACAATTATTGGAAGGGGGTTTTAAAACGAGGAGCGCAGAATTTTGTGTACCTTGTTCAACTTTCCATCTTGGTCTTTGTCTCTGTGCTCTTTGAACATTTCTCGTTCAGATTCAACCCACTCAGGCTCTTTCCTAGATATAAGAAATATTCAGATGTGTCCAAAGTCGACCTAAATCTACCCTGCAGTTCAGGGTAGTCATCTGGTCTGTACATATCTCCAATGTACTCGTTCAAGTCAACAAAGCCATCCTTGTCCTTGTCGATGTCCTCAATCTGAACAACTACTGTTTAAATATTATTATTTCTTTTATATATTTATTGCCCACCGTCTCCTGCACAACTATGTCGCGCATATGGTCACAATCCTCCGGGTGCATAAAGCATCCATACTCTGTCCTGTCCAATTTGTCATCTGAGTCATAGTCCGCCACTTTCCATCGGCGCTCATCCCTCTTGATCATTTTGGCGTATTCTGGAGAGATATCTTGAGTGTCATCTGAGGATCCGTACACCAAGGCACTAAATTGACAATTTTGAAAAAAAACATTTGACTATAGTCAAAATGTATTACCGGTAATCACCAACAAGTTTTCCATCCTGGATTTTCTCCTCTTTGTAATTTTTCCAAGTTCGTTCAACATCGCTATTCACATAGCGCTTCTAAATATTAGAAAATATATTTTTTTAGACTTTCGGAATCAAAATTTAACCTGCATAAAGTTAATGTGCTCCCTTAGTTCATTCTCTTCAATAAACCCATCAGCATTCAAGTCCATTTTAGGCACTAATTTTCTACAAAACAAAACTTATTTCAATTTGCTTAATCAATAAAAAAATCATTACGCTAGTTTCTCCTTGCTCTTCTCGTGTTAACTCATCAAACTCAGCAGCTTTATCTTTGCCTAGAAAGCTTCATGGTCATATTTGGGATCGTGTTCGCCACCCTACAATTATTATTATTATTATTCAAAAATCTAAATTTTTTTCAACGAACTTTGTAGTGTTCTTTATCGGCATGCTTGTGCTCCATTCAGCCAACACTCCACTCAAGTAAATTGTACTACAAAGTAGAACCAACACAACGTTTGAGCGTTGCATATTGGATTAAGAACTGAAAGATTAAATTTAATAATTCAACTAAATCCCCGTATTAATTCTAAAAAACAACAATATAAAAACAGATAATCAAACAGAGAAATGACATTAATTGATCAATTGCCCTAAGAAAGAACAAAACCACAAAGGAGGCTATTTTATTCTCTACTGGTTGGTTTCTCAAGAGTGACCATGACCGACTTGTTGCCTGCAGTTAATCATTCACGAATGTTCAAGAAATACAGGTAACCACTGATCCCATCTATCTGTGTGCAGAAAATTAACTTATTGACAACTAAGATTTTTAGGGTTTAAAACCCGTTTCAAATCACCAAATTTCTCGGACCACCCTGTACATCGGAATGTAAATTAGCTTGCTGTAAAAATAAATCCAATTCGATACTTTTTCTGTTGGCTAGAACCCATTTATTTGTATATTGGAATATATATGCACTGTAACAGCATTGAAAGAAAAAAGGGTACACGAAATAGCCGGCAAATTTTGCAGAAAGAAAAAGCAAGTAAGGTATTTCGGTATTAGTAAAGATTTGTGTCCAGCATACGCCTTGGTTTAATTGTTGGTATTTTTTGTTAAAGAAAACCAGAGGAGACCAATGCAGGTTGGCAAAAACAGTATTGGTTGTATGACACTAGCGTTTTGGAGGGGTGCATATCAAATAGATGCCGGAAATTTTCACAGTTAAACCTCAAAACCAGGTACAACTTGAAATAGAGGACCACATCTGTGACCACAATGTGTTTTAATTTTTTCTAAAAAAAACGAAAAATAAGGTCTAAATTCGAAAACTAAAAATTGTATTGGAACGAAATTTTCAAAATTTAATATCAAATATAGCATTAAAAGACAAAAAGCAATTTAAAAAATAAGTAAAACAATACGTAAGCAGTTTAGATTTGGCAACAAAAGTGCAGAAATTGATCCAAAAGTGCAGTTAAATGGGCCTTGCCAGGAGGGAAAGATGTGCAAGAGGAGGAGGTCAATTCTTCTTTTCTCTCTTTCATCTTAGTGCTCTTGCAAGTGCAAAGGCAGAGAAATATCAGTCTTCTACGTCTGCAGCTGAGTGTCTCTGTCCTTTGAATAAACCATTGTGTTTTGTGTCTGCCTGACCCTATGTGTCAATCTGCTGTGTTTGGCTGTTTGATTACCCATCTGTGTCTCTGTGTTTGATTGGTAGTGGCAGACACTAACTTCTGCTGCTGCTTCTGTTTCAGACTAGATAAATGAATGGTTGAGTAAGAGGAGTCGCTTTCACCAAATCGACAAAAAAAGCAACGATGAAATCTGTGATTTACAAAGAAATATTAGTTTTGTTGTTCAAGTTACATGTTAAAGGACGCTACTTGTTTATGATAATGAGAATTTTGCAAATTGAATTCATATTTTTTAATCCAAAATTATTTTTTAAATTATTAAATCACAAATAGTGCTTGGAGTAAAAAAGTGTATCGTGCAAGTTTGAATTTACGAAAATCTATCCCGTATTTACTAATAACTCCCCACCCCCTTTTTTTACTAGGATTTAAGAGTAAGGGCCATTTTTGAAGAAAATATTTTCCAAGAGGTTGAAAAATAACTCTCCACAGGGAGGTAGTAGAGTGAATACTGTTATTCAAATGAGAAAAGAAGCTTTAAATTACGATGAAGAGTTGAGAAAATGAAAAAATATTAAAAATATGGCTCTATGTTAAAATTTCTTTAGCTTCTATCTCTGATCATAAAACACGATTTGTAAGTTGATGTCTTTTTATTCAAAACAGCTTTACTAAGAAATCGAAGTTCAGAATACTTTCATATCTTTGAAGTGTTGGGTTTGGAAAGGCTTTCTGAACATTTCTAGAAGTTTCTGGTTGGATCCACTGGTGTTGGATAGCTTCAATCTCTTGTTGATTAGCTGAGTGAAGCAAGTGTCTCTGTTGTTGAGTGCGCATCAATTGCTTTGCTTTTAAAAGAGACTCAAATTCAAAATTATAGAACTGCAACAATGATTTAACAAATCACCTGTGGCATTAATTGAGCATATTTTTGCAAAATCTTTTCACTTTCTGCTTTAAACAGCTGCCTAGGAATGACTATATTGACCAATCCAGCTTGTTTAGCTTCGTTGGCACTCATTTTCTCGCTGAACAGTAGCATTTGTGCAGCTTTAGAGTGGCCATAATCAAGGGAAAGGATAGACTGGAAGTTCCTTCTGGCAATAGTCCTAGTTTTGTAAATGGGCATGAGAAATATGCCTGAAATATTATTGTAAAAATATTTTCTTGATTTTATTATATTTGACTGGACATCGTCCGTGCAAACCACACAATCAAACAGAGCAGAGTTGTGCAAGCAATGCCTATAGCTGGACCGTTGACTAGACCAATAAGCACCTTAGAGTGACCAATTAAAGCATCTACGAACTGTTGCACTAAGGTAGTGGCACTTTTTGGATCTTCTGCGCTAAATACTTATTTAGCTTATTAGTTTTTAATTTACTTCGAAAAATTAATTTACAATTTAATTATCATTACCATCTTATAATGGCTCAAATTGTTTTACCCCGCCAAATTACTGATTTACCTCGCCAAATTATTTTTACCCACCAAACTTGAATTTTGGCTCTCTTTAAGAAGAGGTACCATTTTTTGCTTGGTCCTCCCTATTGATTTTTTTTGTAAATTTTAGGTTGTACGGAACAAGCGACAAATTACAGCAATCTTATATTTTTGAAGCAGTATTCCGTCAGAATTGCAGGGCTAAGAAATTGGGAACTTATTGGGTTGGGGGGGGGGGTTTTCACTTATTTGAAAATAGTGTTTAAACGACTCCTAAGTAATATTTATATGCTTAAAACGATAAGAAAGTCAATTTCTACATTTTTCCACACAAAAAATGGTATTTTTGAAAAATTTTTGACTTTTTGCCTTGGGGGACCAAGGCAAATTTCCTTGTGTTAAGGTATTCTACCCCGTTTTGGTCACTGGAGCTGGGCAAAAAGAGTCTCTTTATGCATTTTTAATCAAGAGTCTTGCTCGGAATTATGTCTAAGGTAAGTGAGTGCGCGCATCTCTAACCAACCAAGCCCCCTGCGCTCCTTCGGGGGCGCAGGGGGCTTGGTTGCTTGGGGTTGAGATGCGCACACCCACATACCTTAGACGCAAATCACTCGTAAGTGACTCTGGATGCATAAAAATGTATGCATACCAGAGTTTCTTTATGCGGTAGGCCCAGTCAACAAAACTATGTTCAAATTCCATCTTTTTGTGGTACCTTTCAGGTTGGATTGCCTTGTAGGACCAAGGCAAAAAGTCGAATTTCAGTCAAAAAATTTTTTTCTAAAGATCTATTTTTGTGTGGAAAAATGTCAGAAAATAACTTTTTTATCGTTTTAAGCATATAAAAATTACTTAGGAGTCATTTAAACACTATTTTATATAAGTGAAAAACCCGCCTTTAGCAAAATACTTATTACCCCACCGAATTTGAGTTTACCCCACCAAATTCAAATTTTTAGTCAAATATTGCAGTGAATTTTGCGGGAATTCGAATTTTATAGTTAAAAAATAACTTGGATCGTCCAGAATCTCACCCTTTTATAAGAATTGCTGTAACTAGGCTCAGTGTATAGCCGGCGTGTGTTAGGCGGGACTGAATAAGGTATTACGCACTTTTCCCTGGGCCTGCAACGTATAGTTGGGTGCTTTTTAACAGTGTTAAAAAGATAACATTTAGAGGGAGAGGTCGATCGCTACTGGGGTGAATTTTTTTTAAATAATTGTAATCAGAAAATAGCCTATTGTCAAACCTCGATCGATACTCACCTCGAGTTCTTTGCCCAACGGGGTCCATTACTCCTTTACCTTTATATTGAAAGCTTTTTCTAATTCTGTTTCGACAGTCTGGTCGCAAATATCACAAAGATCCCAATTTGCTGGTCGTTAATGAGCGAAAAATAAATTAACTGACCCTTTTTTTACATTTTTTGTATATAGGTCACAACATTTTTATTTTCAAAAAATAATTTTTCACGCCTTGTAAAGCGCCAATTTGTTATTTATTTGATTATTAATGCTCTTGGAATAGTTTATAGCTTACCACGAAAATTAAATAAATACAAGTAACTTCGCTAAACTTTTGTTGTTGTGACGAAAGCAAAGAGTATGGCACATTGTTTTTCGTCTATAGTCTGTATAAAAAATTTTTGTGATGGAAATAAACAATTGGTTTGAGGTAGTTCTTCTTTCTTTATCTACAGCTTCATATATTCTACAAATCTACGTTATTTTGATTGTTGTTTATGTCTCACCCCCAGCAATGAAATCTTACCGATTTTTCATACTTTCATACACAGTTTGTTCAAGTTTTTATTTTATTTCAATGCAAACCTTGTTTCCAGATCTATGATCTATTGTTTTCTTTTGGAGTAGGCTATTTAATTGAGCCAAAATGGCTTATCCAGAAATGTTTTTTGTGAAAGGTCTAGGAAATATTTTGGTCCATTAGGTGGTAACATTTCTATGGGTTTTTGCGTGTTCGTCGGAGCTAAAGTTATTCTTTCGCAGGACTATGCACTTCTTTATAGATTAGTTGCTGTACAATCAAAAACCGTTTACATGCGCTACTTTTTACATCCACTGACAGTTGTGGCAATAAACGCTGCAGCTATTCTGTTTGCATTTGGACTTGCTTTACTAACCTACCACTCACTCACACCTCCACAAGTAAGCATCTTGTTTGTTTTTAATACTTACAAATTTCGACAAAATCAGTTTCTAGGAATTTCCAAAAGTTGTAGCAAACTATCCCGAAATTTTGGAAAAACTTTTTAATGGATCGGTCTTCATCCGCTTGAAGCTGAATGACTTTGCCATCCTTTATGTGATTGCAATTGGTCTGTTTATTCAACAAATATTTACAATTTCTGCTTGTTACGGCATTTTCAAGACTTTAAACCAGAATCCTTATTTCTTTTCTAAAAGAACCTACGTGATGCACAAGCAGTTGACTATTATTTTTAATAGTTCAGGTTTTGTTTTGAAAATAAAAATTCCCCCAATTTATCTTTTAATTTTTTAGTTATCTATTCCAATTATATTTGTGGTTGCTCCGGTTTCTATTGAAGTGGCTGCTTTGATGTTGAATTATGAGTTTAGTGAAAACGGCGTGCGAATAGGAGTCATACTATTGTCTTTAAATGGTGTCTTTAATTCAATTTTAACTATTTTCTTCATTAATCCTTACAGAAAGTTTACATTGAATTGGGCTGTAAAGCTACTACCATGTCTTTTCTAGCTACTACGATGTAAATAAAACTTTTACAAAACTAAAAGTTGGGTTAGTAAGCCATTAGAAGCCTCTTAAAAAATTAGCCTGGCGAAATTTAATCGAAAAATACCCTAACATTCAGGTGCATTAGAAAATTAGTAGACCTCTTTTAGAGATTGATTTTCTTTGCGACACCTTAATTCTCAAAAAACTTTCAGTTCTGAAAATGATGTTCCTTTTTGGCTTTTGGTGACTATGATGACGGATTGAAAGAATTTTGGCATAAGTGGTCTAAAGTCTTAGTGGAGTTCTGTAGGGAACTCTTGCAGATCAGTTTGATCGACTATTATGTTTTTATTTAAATAAGGCTTGCTTTTAGGACAAGGACAAGGATCTTAAACACAAATCGAAGGTCGTCTCAGGGTAATTGAATGTTGACCTTTGGAGTGACTAACGCGAAGTCCAGACTCAGTAGATAGTCGACGAAAAAATTTGCAAGCACAATTTTATAGATTTATCGAAATTTATAGATTGTCGAGGAAGGTTGGGACAACATTTCAAGAAGGACTTCAGTCAAGCTCGTACCGTAAAACCGCAAGTGCACCCTCCCCCTTCTCCCAAAGAATATGAGCTCTCTGACCATTTTTAGGCTTAAAAGAGCATGCTCACCTGTCAAAATTTGTCCCGCCAATTCAAAATTTTCCGAATTATTGGTCTTATGTACAGATTTTTCAGCTTGGTTTCTAACAAAAAAGGCCTGAGTTTAATTTTAGGTATAGTCTTGTTAGAAACCAAGTTAAAGAATCCGTACAAAAGTTCAATCATTGGGAAAAAATTTTGAACTGGCGGGGGCAATTTTTAACAGGTGACCGTGCCCTTTAAAGAGCTTATAATCTTTGGGAGGGGATGCACTTGGGATTCTGTCAGCTCGTACACTCAGTGGTGCGCCGATATTGTGAAATTATCAAACATACAGGTTCATAGATAGTCATATATAACTTTTAATTGTCAATCTTGAATGTTTTGTTGTTAAGTTGTATCTGAATTTTGCATTTAACCTTTTTGATTTTAACCTTTTGCATTTAACAGCATATGAACTTCGAAGTTTTTACAATTTGGGTTTCCTAATTCATATAAAAACAGTTATTAACTTACATATTTTTTATTTTGCTAGCGCTGAATTCATTCCCACTAGAGAAAAAGTCGCCAACACCTCAAAAAGTAGCATTAAAAATCTAGAATTAAAAAAACAAAAAAATAATGTTGACCAGTAATAACTGTCATAGAAATATCATCATCTTTGTCAGCCAGCGCCAAGTTTTCAATTAATAATTTGTACGTCTTAATCAGATAATTGAATTATTTATAGTTATTGGATACAGTACTGATGTTTCTTGCCTCAGAATCAACAGCATTTTTCTTAGAGGGTCTATTTATTGTGATCCGAAAAATTGAACCAGATTTGCTGGTTATTATCTTTTGGTTGAGACATATTAATAAGTAGCAATGAATTTTCGAATTTTTTGCAACCAAAATATTTAGCAAACAGATAACTACAGAAGTTGTAGTTTTCTATGTTAAAAATTGACAATAATAATGAATAATTTTACTGTGTGAATTTGGTTAATTTTTATCAATATAATTACAAATATCTTTTTATTGTTAGAGAAGAATATAATTTTTCAACTTATGATGACTTTGTACCAAGATTAAGGGCGTGTCATCTCCATAGGGAACCAATCTAGCTAGTTTTCCACTCAAAAAATGCTTGGTCTAGATATATTTCGAGACTGTGTCGACAAAATTTATGACGGTTATAAAGACAGTTATAATTTTCTATAAAAGATCAGGATTTCTACTTCACCGCTTTTTTTAATAATCCATATCCCTGGAAGTGACCAATGGATCTTGTATTTCAAAAAATCTAAATAAGAACGCACGTAAAAATTTGTGAAATTTTAAAAATTACTAAAAATTTTGAAAAATGTGGCAAAATAATCGATTTATTGAGCCTAACTTTATTGAACAGGACCGCTCAGGATGTCCTTTTATCGGTCTGTCTGTATTACTTTTTAAAAAAACTGGGACTTTTTTACAACAAGTGGCCACAAAACCAAAAGAACTGGCCACTTTTTCACATTTTTCTGGGCATTTTTTCCCTAAATCTGGGCATTTTTTTGTTGTGTTCTAAAAATGTAATTAAATTCGAGTTTGAATGTTAGTTGCCTTGAGAGGTCTTGAGAGTTTTGGATTAGGAGAAAATTTTTGTATGCAAATCGACCATTCTTAACACGAATCTGGCGTCAGAATAAGAAGTTTCTTTATAATAAGAAGACGTGATTCAGCAATAAAAGTGTGTTTAGCACTAAATTAATGCCATTTTTGCTGTGCTGATTACAATAAACTAGCTTTACTGGCGCCTGTGGCGCCTTCTCATAAGTCTTTTTAAAGAAACTTTTAATAAAATAACTTTATTGTGTAGTAGAAAAATCTCTATTCCACTTCTCACGTGTCCAAGCTAAGCAAAACTGTACGCAAAATATTTTATTGAGACACAAAAAAACGTAAATACATCAAAATATATATGTAAAATTGTATTTAGGCCACTAACCCACCATACTTGTCACGTACCTATCCTACTTGGTGCTTACCTACCATACCTGAGCACTTTTTTTTACCGTACTTGGTGCCTTCCATACCGGGCTATCTACTAGGGTTGTACCGGTTCGGTTACCGACCCGGTCGGTTAACCGAACCGGAACGATTTTGGCCAAATAAACCGGAACCGAAAACCGGGTACGAAAAAATCCGGTTAACCGAAAACCGGGTAAAGCAAAATTTCGGTTAATTTACGACAAAAAATAAACCGAAAACCGGGTACAAGCCGGTTAACCGACCGAAAAAAACTGAAAACCGTAACCGAAAACCGGGTGCGCGAAAAACCCGGTTAACCGAAAACCGGGTAGGGCCAAATTAATCGAAACCGCACAACCCTACTATCTACCCACTTTACTTGGTACCTACCTACCAGATCGAATCACCTACCCACCCTACTTGGTGCCTACCTTGTTTTTGAAGTGATTTTTTAGCACTAAATTAGCACTATTTATTCAGAACTTGTGCCCAAATGTAGTTCCCTGATCTGGTTATCGGAGTTTCTGTTTATTGAGGTTTAACTGTATTGTATATCTTAAAATACATTATTTTCAGAGACAAATTGATTTCAATATCATCATCTTTAATTAAAGCAATAGGTTGGTCATCATCAAGTTTCATAAATTTATCTTCGGGATTTTTCTTGGAAATATAGTTCACTTTGCCAAAAATATTATTGTATCTACGAAAATATCTTTCTTTAATGCTTTTACTGTTGAGACCATAGTTGGATCGCCACCGCCGCCGCCGCCGGCGGCGCCGCCGGGCGGCGGCGGCAAAATATAAGGTGCCGCCGGCGGCGGCGGCTGCGCCGGCGGCTGAAAATGAGGTCGGCGGTGGCGGTGCGGCGGAGTAAATAGGCTGCGGCGGCGGTGGTGGCGATGTGGCGGCGGCGGTGGCGGCGGTGGCGGCACCACCAATTACAAAGTGCCAAAACAATGCTTGTTTTGAATGGTCATCTTACGAAAATATGATAAAATGACATAATTTAGAATTTTACTGTTCTCTTGAAAAAATTTTATTCTATGACAAACATAAATTAAACAGAAATTTTTTTTTGGCAGTGAAGCGTTAGCTGGCGGCGGCGGTGGCGGCGATGGCAGCGCCGGCGGCGGCGGCGAAATAAAAAGTGCCGCCGGCGGCGGCGGTGTTGTTGGCGACGCCGCCGGCGGTGGCGGCGGCGGCGGTGGTGTTTTTCGGAGATGCACAACTATGGTTGAGACTTTAGAAACTGGCAGATGTATTTTGTATAGTTTGTTTTGCTCGTCTTTGTAATAAAGATTAACTAAAACAGTTCTTTCCCCTGCAAAATAATATTTCAAATACAATAAAGATATAAAGATATAAATATATAAATAACATATAATTATATATAATAAATTTTCGTTAGGAAAAGTATTATTTTTATGTGACTGAGCTCGCAGATTCACTCCACTTCAAGCAGTTATTGGATTGTTGCTACAAAAGATGGCGCGAGTCTCTTTGCGTCTCAAGCTCAGTTTAACGTACGTTTGAGACCGACCCCCGCGTGATCGTTAAACAGAGCGTCTAGTGTGAAAAATTCGGTCTAAAGTGAACAAATTTTTTAAAAAATTGGCGCTACCGGAGTATAAGACGAATTAACCAGAACTCAAAAATAATGTCTTTTTTAAACTCCTGAGGCAAGTTTAGGTCGATATAGGGCGTTTGGAAACACTTTAAAACAAATTTCGTTGGGGGTGTATACACAAGTAGGGTCTAAAAATGTTTTTTACATTACAAATATTATTATATTTTTTTTTAAGTAAAAAAGTAAAAACCGATAAATACCGTATTCTCTCTAGTAGACGAGCCCAGCTCAATTCGAAATCGCGTTTTTGGCATTGTGTTTTTGATTCACTTTTTGCAGGCAAGTTTCCCCTCAATTTGTAGCTCATCTCAATGCTACAAATTAAGGTATGACTCGCCTAAGAAAAAAAATTAAAAAGTGTGTCAATAACGCAATCCCAGAAACACGATTTCGAGCCAAGGAGTCCGTCTAGTAGAGAGAATACGATACTTTGATTTAAAAAAAAATTGTTGAAAAAATTGTTTTAATATACCTTTGAAACAGTTAGGAATACTAAGAGCATTAAAGGTTTGGTAAATTGTACATGTTCCAAATAAGACGATTAATGCCAGCAAAAATGCAGCAACCATTTTCACAAACTAGATAAAATATACGAAAATATAACGAAAATTTTCTTATAATCTTGGCTTGCTGACGCAAGTGTTAACGTACCTTTAAAATTTCTAGCACACGTGCTTAGATTCTTCTAAAAATGTGCACAGGGAAAAGAAAAAAAAGAGAAATTCAAAAATCAATCAACAACCCGAGCCCAGCGTGTGGAAACATCTTAGATAGATCTAATATTATGAGTTGAGCATGCCTATGCCGTTCGTTTTCTCGTGCAGACAAGGACGGTATTAAATTTAGATTACAGAAATGCAAATAGGGCCTAAAACTGCTGAAAATGATGTAAGAAACGTACAATTCTAACAAAAATCGTGGAGTTTTTTGCGTAACGAAAAACCGAGCATAATTGAATTTGTTGGCACATCGCTTAAAAAGGACAAATACACATACAGTCAACGCTCGATATAGCATTCCCAAGTAGTTCGTTCCCGCTTAGAGTACGACACTTTTTTCCCTAAATTTTTGAATTCTATTGATTCTGAATGTGATTCGTCAGTCTACTTACAAAAATTGCAATAATTTAGATTTTGCTAATCGTTATTGAGAATCACGGTAGTTTTGCCATTTAGACCCGCAACGCTCGTTATAATTTTTTCCAAATAATTTTTTTTAACGATTGGCAAAATCGAAATCCTTGTGACTTTTTTGACTACGACGCAGGTTGGCAATATGTGGCCGGTTCGGCCACATATTGCCAACCCTGCTACGACGACATATCACATTCAGCAAAACACTTCACAAATACACTTAAAAGAAGTGTCGGACCCTAGGCGGGAGCGAGATTTTGGGAAATGTTAAAGAAAGGAAATGTAACGAGCGTCGACTGTACCCTGTAGTAGGTACATGTTGTCACTTTTTAGTGGTCTTTAATTAGAAGAAATTCAGTATACCGTATTTCCTCTAATTTCTCCCGGGGAGTAATCAGAGGCATGCGATGTTTTTGAACTTCAAGTGGCCTGAAATTTCTGTTTTCATTTACTATTTGAGCTGTTTAAAAAGTTAAGTTTCTAAAATCCCTCTCAGGCACTTTTTACATAGCTCAAACAGTAAATTAAAACTGAAATTTTAGACCACTTGAAGTTAGGGGGATTAATTAGATGGGGGAGAAATCAAAGGATACGGTATGTTAATATGCTAAATTTGTCGCCTTCACAATTTGTGAACAAAAATTTATTGCACAATTATACATAAATTACAACATAAATTGAGCCATTAATCACAATAAAAAGTAGACCTTTGATTTAGTTCAACAATTTAAATAACACATGAGTAAAAGCACCCCAAGTAATTGCCTAAATGGCTTATTCATCTGTTTCTGAAGCCTGGTTCTGTTTTTTGGACCACCTCTTAATGCGCTTCCAACGGAGTCCAGCTCTTAAATATAACCGTTAGTTTGTCTGAAGAAGATTTTATGGGGCATACTCATGCCCGCCAACGCCGATTTCACATGTTTAAATTTACGAGGAAGAGTTTCTCATTAGAAAATTTGGGTACCGTATTTTCTCTAATACCGGTAGTTCACCCGGTTGAGTTATTTTTCAACCGCTCAAAATTGAAAAAGTTTGAGGTCAATACCGAAATTGTCAGGTGCTTAAAGGACCATTGCCGTCTACGGCCACGGAAATTTGAACTTTTTGAATTGGCGGGGGGGGGGGGGTGGTATACAGCTAAATTACTGCGAAAATATTTTTCTAATTATTTATTTATTTTCATTTTAAATTATAATTTATGTGTATTGGTCGAAGTGAGTCTCTCCGGAACTATAAGTACCGTATTTTCTCTATTAAGGAACCTCTCTCCAATAATGAACCCCCCCCCCCCTCGATTTTTTGACTAGGATTTCAGAGTTAGGGCCATTTTTGATTTACAATTTCAACATTTTCGAATGTTTAAAAAATAATGAACCCGGGTGCATTAATACAGAAAATACGGTAAGTTGTAGTGCTTGGGTTTGTTAGATGTTGTCCGATCTGGCAATCTCAAGCAATGTTGGGCTCGACTAGTAGATCGTTCAAAATTTTGGAAAAATTAATTTGCAAACTAAAAATATTTCAAACAATATTTTCGCAGTAATTTAGCTGTCCCCCACCAATTCAAAAAGTCCAAATTTTCCGTGGCCATATACGGCAATGATTCTTTTAACGAGGAATATGTAGAGCTCGTAAGAGTTAAGAAAATGCAATATTTTCTCTGGGCTGAGGTATATATTAGAGAAAGTACGGTAGTTTAAAATCTGAAGCCATTTCGGCAATAACTCGCTACTATTTTAAACAGGGCAGAACACCACCGCTTTCTTCGACTCAATAGTTTTCTTCTCTGATATTTTATCAAAATTTTAGCGAACACATCTGACTGCAACAGAAAGCACAACTTTTACGAGTTATCTAACACTTACTTTCGTTGCTCTGTGTTGTCTGCTTTTTTGGATTTCCTCTTTTTACACCAGGATGGAGGCACAGAATCTACTTTTAACCTTCCTATAATAATATATTTTACACTTTATTTGTTTTTATGAGCCTAATGTATACCTTTGAGCTCTTTCACACCACTTTTCTTGAGCTGTTTCAGCTCCTCAATCTGATCCATCAACGATTCCATTTCTAAAATTCGGGTAGTTAATAATCATCCCAAGCTGAATTGCTCTGGCTGAATTTTTTTTGCGAAAGTTACTTACTTCCTATGCTTTTAGCCAAAGTTTTAACGGTTTCATTGTTGGCGACCTGTCTCAATTGGAAGAACAGGGGTTTAAAATGTTCTTCTCGCTTTTTGGAGCTGAAATATCTCTCGTCGCCCAGCACGCTATACTTTCCTTTTCAGTGATGTTATTCTGAACAAGAATTATTCAATTATTATGTCTAAAGCAAAAAGTAGGGCACCTTGACAATATTGAGATATTCGCTAATCATCTCATGCTCTAGTATACACCTCGTTTGGAAAATCGATTTTTGACCACTCGATTGTAGCGTTGAATACGGGCAAATCTTACGGCTGAAATTATAGTTAAATTCTCATGCTAACCATAAATCTTAGAGATGTAAATTACTGTTCAATAATTTTTCGACTTCAGCCTGATCCTCAGAGTTGCCTTTGGGGAAGGAGATGCGACTGATCAATTGCTCAGCTTCATTCTTGTATTCCTACATTATATGACTGCACAAATTTAAGTAATACGGTTTATGTAGTGAGCTACCCTTTCAAAATCATCTCTGTGCGGCATGTAACCTAACAATTGTAAATCGTCGTCATCAAACTTTGAAATCTGCCGACTGGTCATTGGCTGTGGTTTGTGGTCATAGAAGTAAGAGTTAGGGTACTTCTGAACAGCTTACCGATTAAATATACATTAAATCAAGGAGAAATTACTTCTCTCAGCCAGCTCATCCTCTCCTCGGACATTACTCGGGCTGAAAAACAGAAGTAAGAAAATTAGATTGCATATATTATTCAATGATAGCACATTAGGAAATTCAGTTTTTTCAAGAATGCACCTTACATTATAATTATCACAATTGTCTTATTTGAGAGTAGGACAGTAGGACATAAGTAGGACAGCAACAAAAGAATAAAAACTCACAGCATTTGTGCCACTTTTTGTTGTCCTCATCCCAAGCCATCCCATTAGACAGCTCCAAAGAAGACTTGCGCATGCGAGAGCTAAACCTTCCACGTAGTGCTTCAGCTGCTTCTGACTTTGCATTTTCCAGCATCTCTTTGCGTGAAGTCTGAACGCATCAATTTAAAAAGAAGTCGAAAAATGTTTCACAAAGAACCTAGGCGAAAAGTCAAATCAACGCCAATCTCGACCTATTTTTTTCTTCAATAACCATGAGACTATATAGTTTCAATAACCAAGAGACTATATAACGGCTTTGCCCATTGATTGGGATGTATTGGTCGGTTCCGAAACGATTTTACTGAAAAATCTCTGCTCAGAAGTAGCGAAGAACCCTGTTTTGTCATCCCTAATTTTTGACATACTCTTTTGATAAAAAAAAAGGTTCAAGTCGGGGATGACTTTGATTTTACAATTACATTAGGTTCATTATTAGTAAAATATTAACTTTGACATCCAGAGAGTTCCGCCTGGATGAATTCTCTGAGTCAGCAACAGCGGCTTTGAAGCATTTTGGAGAAGGGGGAGTGACACCAGAATTATATCTAGAAGATGTGCTTCCACGCACTGAAGAACGGCGTCTGACTGGAGCAGGCATGTCAGCAGAAGAACAGGAATCGGAATCTTCCATCTGAAAAATAATTTCGACTAATATTCATCTTATTTGCATCACACAAATTTCCGACCTCCACAAATTCAGTTATCAGCGACTGTCTTGAAAGTTGGCGAGCTGTGGTCGGCCGATTGGAAAAACTGGCTCGGCTAGACCTCCGGCCACTTTTTCTTTCTCCGTCATTTTCATTAGACAGGCTGGGTTGGCTGGATTGGTTGTGGCTACTGCTAGTTGAAGCGCAGTTTTCCATTTGCTTAGAGGACAGCTTAAGTCAGTTTTTAGTCAGTGAAGCAGCAAGGTGACGATAAATAATGACTGACCCTTTTGTTGCTGATAGGCGAATGAGGTGGGGAAAATTGTCGGGAAAGAACATCTTCCTAAAAGATTTAAGTTTTTTCACTTTTTTCATTATATGTTTGAAATACTCACACTTTTTCCAATGGAACCACATTTATCGTGTATAAACGAATTAGTATCCTCCACTTTGACAGAAAGACGCGAATAAGGATTAAAAGATAGAGGAGATACGGGTAAGTGACCATTTGCTAATCCATTTGGACTACTTGCATTATCAAATGAGTTGCGAGCTTTGAGATGAACAGAGGGATGACCTGGCAGTGATAGTTGCTCGGATTGTGCTTCCTCGTCAATTGCTAATTTTAATGGAATTCTAAAAAGATCATGTTTAATTACTATCTGTCAAAAGTTTATAAAACCCACTCTCTGAGTTTTTTGAGCACATAGTCACCAATATCGCCTCTCAAAAAAAACTTGTCTATTCGATCCAGAGCTTCATTGATGGTTCGCTCATGTCCAAAGTCTTTGCTAATATCTGGCCTGAAAACCAAATTTAGGCTGAGCTTTTCTAAACAGCTGCCTTTTCCCACTGTTTAGTCATCATTTGAGGCTTTTAATTCAGTTTCATCATTTTTCATGATTACATTCTTGACCGAAAAAAGCATTTAAAGGCATTTTGGGCCGGAGTACACTATTTCACAGTGTCGAAGCAAGTGGCTTGGGGGCTTGGAGTTGAGATGCACACACCCACAAACCTTAGACGCAAATCACTCGAAAGGGACTCTGGATGCATAAAAATGTATGCATACCAGAGTTTCTTTATGCGGTAGGCCCCAGTTGACAAAACTATGTTCAAATTCCATACTTTTAGGTTATTCAGGTACCCTTCTAGCTTGGTTTACCTTGGTCCACTAGGCAAAAAGTCATATTTTGGTCAAAAAATTTTTCTGAAAAGTGCCTTCCCACTCGTTTTTTTTCGCCTTTTCAATTGTTTTCAGCATCTAAAACATGCTTAGACACTGTTAAAACGTGTTTTTGGCTCTTTTGAAATAGTGTGCTTTAGCCTTTATTTCGACCAAAGTAAAAAATGAGGAAACAGTTTGGCTGACTGGAAGGCTATCCGAACACATTTATATCAAATTGCTTGAAACAAAGATTGTACCATTGGTCCAAATGAGATTTCATAAAAGAAGAGAGAAGGCTCAAGTCTTCATAACATCCCCATCCATTCTCATTATCGTCCTCTTCAAATACTTTTGGACCAACCTACAATAAAAAAAGTGAGCTTTATATTTAAAGAAGTCAGACAGTCAACAAATATGACAATATATAACTGAATATTTAGTTGACATTATAAAAACAAAAAAAAATACCGGGTCGTTTATTTTATAGTTGTGTCCTCGGCGGTGTTCTCCTGATTGAGCGCCCAATTTAAAGCACTAAACACACTGATTAGTAGTAGAAACCCATAAAAACGTTACATTGACACAGAGGACCACTTCATTCCGCTCACACTCCAAACACTTGACTGATGGCCCCGAAGTCAGGTCTTTTATACAAAAAGAGCAAAAGGTTGGATTCACAGCTGAGAGAATAGGCACATTTGTTTGCTCCCGACGCATCTCGTACCAGTCAGTGATGGCTTCTAGGTGCACAACTACTTCTAGCACTCTTCCATATCTTGCTTGAAATTCCTGAATCAAAAATTTAAGGTCTTTCTCTTAGTATCAAGAGCGTGAGAAATGATCAAGCAGCAAATAGCCGTTCGCTTCGAGACAAATATTCACTTCAAAGGCTCTTAGATTTGTCACATTGATAAAAAAATAGAGTAAAAAAAGCTCTTGAAACACAATTTCGACGATCCCTGCATTCAACAATGAAAAAACTTACGGCTTTATTTAATTGCATTGAAAAGCATCAACATTTCAGATTAATATAAACTTTGGTAAATATATTTCGCTGTATTGTCGTAGTTTTCCAGCAGCAGTTATGAGAAAGTGCGGGTCATATGTATGCTGGCTATATGCTGCAAATACTCGATGTAGCTTTGATATATACAATATATATGTACAACATAGGGTAGGGCTTGGATCTTTCCTTTTTTCGTATATTTTTTTTCAAATTTTTTATATTTCAAAGATGATCTGGATACGTTTCATTCTCATTTGGTGAAGCAAGTAATGGGAGTCAAGTTTGTACATTGAATGCGTTTTTTGCGATTAAAACAATGGCTAGTTTGCAAGGTGCCTATTTAAAAAGTAAGGACAAATCCAAGCCCTGAGTTAGGGTAAACAATTGTCATTAAGACAATAAAAATTTAGTTGTAAAATTAAAAGAAGGGAATTTCAAACCGAATTCTGGTAAATTTCAATATATGGTTTGGATACTGGCAGTATCATACTGCTACTCGCTATAATTAATGCAATAAAAGGCAGGAAGTAGAAAGCGTCTCTAAATAAATATCTCTTGTATTCGCATCGATTGACAGTCAGGAAAAGAGGAGGGAAAATGCATAAAACCCGCAGAGAAGCGCAAGCTGCAGAAATGAGAGAAAAGAGCCTCAACAAGGATAAATAGACAAGCCTGAATAATAAGAGACTGTTATGCGAAATACACACAAAAATGGGCAGAAAAGGCAACGGCACATTTGAGGAAACCAATGAATTTCTGCAGCGAACTGAACAGATGGGAGAGTAAGCATAGAGATTCTCTGCTCCCCCTACCACAAACCAATCTATTGCTTTGCCATTAAAAGCCAACTATACTTCATACCTTGCGCAAAGCTAGAGAACAAGAACAAAGAAGGATTTTTACGCTCAAATATTGTGCCTTTTTATTATTCAACTAAAAACCTCGTTTCTATTAAAAAATTCCAGAGGACAAATTTTTTTCTAAAATTAACTAAAGAAGAAGTTATGATAGCAAAAGATTACGCGGATTGTAAAAAACACCTCCAACGCCTTTGCGTATGGATACAGTCAAATCTCAATAATCCGGCATATCTAAGGATCGTCATCAAGGTGCCGGGTTATTGAGGTGCCGGTTACCGGAACGTAACTTTACTTTATTTCTTTTTCGGCCAACCAAAAATAGTTAGATCAAGGTGCCGGGTCAATGGAAGTACTGGTTATCGGAGTGACGGGTTATCGAGGTTTGACTGTACTTAGACAGCCACTCACCTTAATTTAACGTGGAATCGAGCCCTAAACATATTTCTATGCATTTATTATACTTAAGAATGCAATGATAAAATCCAATTTATAGTAGTCCGTTTTCAACGCTTTCATTTGCCTTCGCTGCAATGATTAATTTTCATTTTGCTGGGCGTGATATGCTTACCAGCGCTGCTAAGAAAGCATAGATCACGGGCTTTCTAATGCAAGTGCTTGATTTAAATTTCAAACCATAATACCGTATTTTCTTTTATAAGGCTGCCGGCCGGCTCACTTTTTGGATGCCCGGAAATAGGAAAAATCGGCCCTATACTAGAAGAGGACATTTTTTTGCCTTGGTCCCCTGTTGTTTTTCATCACCTTTTCGGTCTTTTTTATTTCTGACATTAATCCTAACACCACCATGGGGTCAATGTGACCCCAAAGCACTTTTGAAAAGCTGTAAATTTTTTTTTAGACATTGTGAAAGGCTGATTTTTTCTGACTTTGTTTGTCTTTTTGTTAGCTACATTTTGAATACTTTTCCTATGATTTGGCGATTTATTTTTGTTGGTGTATGAAAAAGAAGCAGTGTATACCGTGGGGTCAATATGACCCAATATACTATTTCATTATTTTAGTTGTTTCTATATCTCCATTTCTCTTTTTTAGACCGATGCCTAGTAGCTCAAGTAGCGAAAGTTAAGGTTAAGCGCAGACTTGCAAAATCAGGCTTTTCGATCGTCTCGACAAGAGTTGTGCGCACTATTGAAATTCTAGCAAAAAATAATATGTAGTCCAATGAACCATATAAACAAAAAGAATGACAAAAAAGATCAAAAAAGTGATGAAAAAACAACAGGGGGGACCAAGGCAAAAAAATGTCCTCTTCTAGTATAGGGCCGAAAAATTTGAGGTCGATCTCAAGAATTTCGGGTAAAAATCCAAAATCCAAAAAGCGGAATCCGTATAGCTCATGGAATTTAATAAAAGGCAAAAAACAGCTTTGAAAAATATCGATTCTAGGCTGAGATGTAGATCTTCAAAGCTGAGCGGGCCGCCTTATTAAAGAGAATACGGTAAATTTATTTTTTCAAAATTATCACTCAGGATTCAAAAATCTTATAAATTTTAAACTTAAAAGCCAGTTTGTACTAATTTTAGCGTTTTGTTTAGAATTTCGTCCCGAATAAGATAAGAGCAAAAAATTATTTAAAAAAGTTTTTTGTTGCAATTTATACTAGGGATTAAATGTTTGACACCTTGCAGTTTGGAGTTGGCTTAGTTATTTGTTCGTATTTTTAAATTTACATGTATTTGTTTTGTACAAAATTACTTATCTGGTGCAGAATTAAATGAGCTTTAAATATACCGTAAATGCTCTAATAACCCGACACCCCAAAATGACGATTTTGATGATTTCTCATAAAAGTTCAATAATTTTGTTTTCAGCTTCTAAAACGGGTGAAAATAATATTGTATATCTTTCAAATGTAGAGGATGAAAAACGACGCTAACGGGCCAAGAAAGCTCAAGCTCATGGTGATCGAGTAAGCATAAACCATTTCCAACAATGATGCTGCTAAGAAATTCTGAATCAGCCGGAGGGGTCATCGCATGGCTTGTGGTCAAGGGTCAACTTGACTTTCAAAGGTATTGGTTGTATCATATCTGATGATTTATTGTACGGTGTATCGTGTCCAAGGAAAAAGAAGGAAAAGGAAAAAAGCGGTTCACCGACAGTGGAAAAACAGCAGTGATTCTTGGAGGATGTACAAAATATTTTCAAATAAATCTGTTGCTAAATATTTCGGGGTAAAATTCTCATATTTGTTGGGTCTTTTCGAAAAAAAAACAATTGAAATAATAACCCGGCAGCTTCTAATAGTTCTACAGTCTCTAATAACAAGCAAAAAAAATTACGACAATTTAGAGGGTGATTCGAATATAACCAAACATGTCGGCCTATTAGAGCATTTACGGTATACATGTTTAGTCAGGTAAGTGAAATCGAAAATTCAGTGCCAAATACTTCTTGCGAAAAAATAGGTACTTATTGCGTTTAGACTATGCGGCCCTTCCCCAGGCTGATTTTTTGTAAAGTGACCTACAAACACGTCCTAATTTTTTTTGCTTAACATGATAAAAATGATAATTTTTTTACATTTTCTAATTTGAAAGACTTCAACTCATGAAGGCAAGATGGTTTTAGGCAATTTTTAGGGTATTTTCGACTAAATTTTGGTCAAAGAAAAAATTCAGTAACTTTTTACTTTTTAGAGTATATCACATATAGAATCTGTAGTGTTCACATGTATATGTGGGTACTAGAGCCGCTTAGGTTATTGCCCCTTTTTGAATCGGTCTACCTGGTGTGTATTTAAGGCTTAGGAAAGGGTAGGCCAGCATATTTTTGGACAGACTCAAATATGTCTTTATTACTTTTTTAGAGTTGGGAAAACGTGTTTGAGCAGGTATTAGTATACGCTGGCATACGCCGCTTTCTCTTGCCCAAGCCTAAGCTTAAAAATGCAAAATAATTAAAAAATACCCCTAAAACACCCTAAAAAGACCGTCTGGTTCTCATGAGCTGAAGTCAAATTTTTTTGAAAAGTATAAATTTTTATATCGGAAACTGTAAACAAACGATGATTTTCATAATTTAAAAGGGGGCGGACTTCCTATACGCATCGCCTTAGGTCACAGGTTCGACTATCACTGCTGTAAACCATATTTTTTTCTTCTTTTATTTACAAGTTTAGTGTCAAAATGATCCTCACACTCTTGGCTATCCTATAAGACTATCAGCACAGGCTTTTACCCCTACCGGAGCTTGTAACCAGGCTAAAATAGGCCAAATTTCCGAAAATCGATGGTTTTCGGGGTTTTTCTTTGACTGGTTTCACTGAAAATTTCCGACTTTTTTCTACAAGTCACAAGTTTCATACACCATAATGTAGCCAAGACTCTAGGCTTTCATTTGAGTTATTAAACAGAAGCACAAGCATCCAAAGTCATCCAAAACCACCCAAAAGTTTTTTTTGGGCTGGTTTGGGTGGTTGAGGACAACTCTAAGCCAATGGCAATCTAAAAACACTGATTCTGTCTACTTTTCCTTTGCAATATGTAGAGGCAAAGCTGAAAATACACGAAGCGGCCAATTGTCCAATACTTAAAAGTAAATTCGATTGGGATGGTTTGGAGGGTTTGGGTAGTAAAGATGGTTTGCATGATTTTGGGGTGTTTTTAAGGTGGTTTAGGATTGTTTGGACACAATCTGAATATTTTAGAAAAAAGTAAAAAATATGCCTTGGTCCCGCTATTGTTTTTTTCATTTAAAGTAAAATTTTTGCGAAATGATTATGTACCGCATTTTTTCATAAAAAGTTATTGTTTCCATTGTTTCCAACAACCTTGTTTCTTACCTTATTTTGCTTCAATTAAAAAAATTGGTTTCTAAGTGGCTACAGTTCAACCGGGCTGGCAAATTGTAATTTCAGAAAAAAGACAAAAATATAAAAAAGAAAATGTACAGTAAAGAAATTTTAAAAAGTGGCATTTCTTAATTATTTAAACAAATCTTTCCTTATTTGCTTTCTAAAAAGGAAAAAACTGATGAAAAAGGAATCCCCTTCATAAAGAGACTTTTGGTCACCTGAGCTTATCCAAACTCCAGGTGCTTTACCTGGCCTCCAGGTGGTTGAGATTATTGTCTAGGCGGCTGACCTGAATTTGTAGAGTGCAACTGCGACCTTATTTTTTAAAATTCAAGTATCAAAAAAACCCCCAACTATTTTTAACCCAACTTTTCCATGTACATAATTTAATTTGTTCAGTCTGCCCTAAGAAAAAAATTCGAATTTTAAGACTGACTTATGCATACGCTTATCAATATAATCTTTTAGCATAACTTTAACATATAAATAAATAATTAGTTTTTATTATAGATTTATTACAACAACAGCATTAGGAAGTATGATGTCATTTTTCCTCTTCTCATGCCCAAACCTTGATGTGATGTTAGCAGCAGGTAATGGGGAAATCTGAATTATTAATGGCACAATAAAAGCTTTCATGTAACAGGTCTAAGTAATCATGTCTCTCTTCCTGCATAACATTAATTAACGACGCACGTTGGTGGTGGTGGTTTATAAAGGTGGGAGGGGGAGTGATTTCCGAAGCTTATTTCACTTCTCAAATCATCTTTATAAAAACATCCTTCTCGTTTATATTTTCATTCAATTGGCCACTCTTAACTCCATATTTTTATATGCATTTGCCAACTATAGCTAGCATTTTTTTGCTCGCATTTCTGCAGATTAGTTATTGTTCTGCTGTTGATAATTTCAATGAGATTGGCCAAGATCAGAACAACAACTGGATTAGCTTGCTTTCACTGGTTCGCAACAATGCCCTACAGCAAAAGGATACGGTAGAGCAGTGTCCCATTACGGATATGGAGCTACTTGGTCTAAGCCATTGCGAACTTATGGTTAGTGTATTTTGATTAATAGCTATTTTTCAGCTGCTAAATATAGGAATCTTTAAAATTTCGTAACCATTAATCTGACTTTTCGCTAATTTTTTACTTAAAAACAAGCATTTGCATAATTTTAACAATCCGATTTAAGTTTTCAAAATCCGAATTACCGTATTCTTTCCAATAGAACGCCATGTCGTTCTATTTTCAGCCTCAAAAAACTTTTTAGACTTTGTGTTAAAAGTGCAATAAAACATGGTTTACGTTCCTAGTTTTGGCCCTAAGGGGTAGCGTTCTATTAGAGAGTCGCGTTCTATTAGAGAGAATGCGGTAGTTGTTTTCGTGATCCCAAAATCAACCTTTTTCTCATAAATAAAGTCATAAAGGAGCTTTAATTTCTAGTCATCCCTGAAGCGTTTTTTTGATTTTCTGATAAGGGGGTATTTGTAATATGAACTTTCTTGCAAGAATTGTAATTTTTCAAAAAATGATATTAAAAAACCACAAATTGCCTTTTGTCAGTAAATTTCATTTACCGTATTTTCTGTATTAAGTCCCCCGGGGGAGTTATTGTTAAACCTCAAAAAAGTCGGAAAATTTTGAGGCCGATTTTGAGATTTTTGGGTGCTCACCAAAATCTGAAAAGTGTTATCAGGAGAACTCGTGGTAAATAAGAAAACACAAAAAACAGATTTGCATAATATTTTCTCTACGCTGAGATATGAGGTCCATATAGGGCGGAGTTATTAGAGAGGGGGGACTTAATACAGAAAATACGGTATACCTTTAATCGAAGTATGTTTAAAAAAATTATCTCACAATTATTTCAGCAAAGAATAGTGATGCTTGAAGATGAGATAGAATCATTGACACGAAAATCAACTGTAATTACATTCTCTTTCTTGTGCTTTGCTAATTTCGATTTTTATAAATTCCAGTGCCGATTCAGTCCGAAGTCACAGACAAGAGTGGTCCATCTAGGAATAAGCGAAAGAATGAATTTATTCGGTAACATTTATTCGTCACCCATTCCTGTTTTGCAATTAATCATGTTTTTTCAGTTTTGGGAAAAGGAGTGCAGGAGACAATAGTGCACTACCGGAAATGCTTAGGTGAGTCAATGACGATGTCTTTTTATCACAACTTTCATTTCTAATTCTTTTCAGATTCACAAAAACAATGTCCCCATCATTATCAATTTCTGACATGCAAATTCCTGCTAACATCCAACGACAATCGGAGAAACTGAGTCTGAGTAAATATTTTTGTTGTTTTTATACGATGTTAGATTTCTAATCTATCTTTTTCAGAGAAAAGGAAAAATGAATTCATTAGATTTGGCTAACCATCCACTGAATCCTAGTCTCATCTTAATTATTTATGTTATGCTAAATGCCTGTAAAATAATTTATGTCCCCATCATAACGTTTGCATGTTTGAGCCAATAAAGATCTCGTTGAAAAACATTGCTTATTGCGTTCTGATTACGAAAACACTATATCAAAACAAATTTCGTAACTCATGCAGAAAAAAACAAGTTTATGAACACTGGTTTTGGTCTAAATCCCAGAAAATTCATTTCTTGCCAAATTTGTGCCATTGTCCACATGTGGAAGGCACGGGATGATGTTGGAGCCAAGAAGTTAATTAGCCTGCTGATGTATGCTATCATCATTACTCTTGGCTGCGTAGTAGCCATAATTGCGGAGGCGGAAGGACTTTTAGAAGGTCGTGCCATCATGCACTATATTTTGACAAACGGCCCAAACATGACTGTGAGGAAGTTGTTAGTGCTCTATTCTTTTTTCAACCCCAGTCAATTTCTCAAAATTGTGGCAAACAATAGAAGTGTTATGGGTTGGGAAGTCATCCATGAAATAGGGCACAAGCCTATGGTAGTTGTTAGGCACACAAATCACGCCCACAAACAAGTTTTATTGGGCTGACAAATTTGAGGGTAGTCATTCTTAAAGTATCGGCAGCGTTCCATTCGGTTAAGCCGCTATAAGTAGATTTCATTTTTTCTCTTCCAGTATTGCCAATTTGTCTTGAAGGTTTAATTGAATAAAATGAATCCACTTTCTGCCCAAATGATCTTTGGAACTGTCTTCCTGTGTGTTTTCGCCAGTGCTGCCGTTAATGCAATGAAACCAAGTTAGTTAATGTTTTAGAGGAAATGATTTCGAAGTTGAAAATTAAAATGTTTAAGTTTTCATAGACAGGAATTATCCTATAAAACAAAATACGCTCAACACACACTTTTCTCCTTTTTTTTCTTTTAACTTAACCATAAAATACCCACGGGAGGAATAAAGTTAAGATCAAGCTGTCGCTGTTATGTTCGAGTTTGAAGTGTTGCGAAAAGAGAATAGATGATTTTCAGCCTCTGCTTTGTCCCATGAAAACAATTACCGTATTTCCTCTAATAAGCGCCCCGGGGCGCTTATTTTTCAAACCTCCAAAATCGGAAAATTTGGAATTCGATTTCGAGATTTTTGGGTGCTCAACCAAAAATCTGAAATGTGGAATCGGTAAAACTTGTGGGAGTTAAGAAAACGTATCAAACAGCTTTGCGAAATATTACTTCTACACTGAGATCCAGACCCTCAAAGTCGAGGGGGGGGGGGGGGGAGGCGGCGCTTATAAGAGCGGGGGGCGCTTATTAGAGGAAATACGGTATAAGCCTTTTTTCGCGTATACCAATATCGTTTTAAAATGAGTCTCTAGAACTCATGACTAAATTTATTGATAAACTATATGCTGGAAATGGGAAAAGGGGATAAATTTGAGTGGTATTTAATTTTGCCCGCTAATTTCTTTAAAATGCGCGCTAATTAGATATGCTCGCTAATCTGTGAAAAATGACCGCTCATTTGTGAAAAAAAATTGAAATTTTTTGAAAATAAATTAGCGGGCATTTTTCTGAAATTAGCATACATTTTAGAGATTAGCGGGCAGAATTAAATATTACTCGGCAAAACTTTAGAAGAATTTTCAAAAGACAGAAAAAAATAAAAACACTGGTAAGATTTATGACTTTTAGGTCCAAATCATCGAGCAGTCGATTGCAATTATTTCCAGCACTGGTTTCCTGTCAGCAAACGCCTCAATTTTGCGATTTTGGGCAAATGACCACCAAAATTAAAGAAAACTAGCCAAAACGATGTGTACTTAGACTAATATAGCCTGAGCCTCCACCAATTTTGTTTATTTGTCCACGCTTTTAGTGACTTTCTAGAGTCAGAATTTCATGGGGAATCAGATAAAAACTTCTCCACGCCAAAATCTTTTCAGAAAAGCAATGTAGGTAGTAAAAGTTTGACCCGGGAAGAAATGAGTACTATTGAGGGGTAGGATTTCAGTATTATTTAGGGACGGACATTTTTTTCGATTTTAAGTTACATGATTTTATACAACCATATGCTAAAAATGACGCCAAGAAGCAGGGCTACATTTTGAGTGTAAGATTGCAAATGAGTATGTAAATTAAAATTGGTAAAAAGTACTGGGATAGTCATATTGAGGATTTCATCGAATTGGACATGGTTCAACGCGTTTTTTTTTCTAATTTTAGCTCTAACTTTATACAAACTCTTTATCTGTATAATAGCTCAAATGAAAGCCCAGAACCTTGGCTACATTTTGACACTACACTTGTAAAGAAAAGGAGAAAAAAACAGGTTTGCACCCAGTGGTAATCGAACCTGTGACCTATGGCGATGCGTATATAAAGTTACCCCTCCCCCCCCCCTCCTCACCCTTTAAAGATGAGCATCATTTGGAATATTGAGCTCATCACGCGTTTTATACGAGCTTGAGAATAGTTTTTTAAAAATGGTTTGACGCGCAGCGACATGCGCAAAATTTGAATTGGAGGGGGACACTTCTCTTTGGTCTCACACTTTACTCTTTCGAGTCGTTTGATGTGACTACAAAAAATACAGTACTATACCAAAGAGAAGTGTCCCCCGCCAATTCAAAGTGAAGAGTTATCAGAGCATGCGGAACTAATAGAGGAAATACGGATGCTTGCAAGAGATCCTGTGATCAGTCTATTAGTATTTTTGTTGGTGCTTTGGGCATCACTCAGCACTCATTTCAAGCATTTCTACATTGTAGGAATGTTTGGTAAAAACATTTTTGATACAAACGACCATCGATAAAATGATTTTTTGATCAAGTGTCACGTAACCTTTTAATTTTTAGGCAACAAGGGAAACCCTGAATTAATGGAGAACAGTCAAGTGGCCTATGGCAGTGAAAACGAACTTTTAGGAAAAATTGAATGTATCCATTTCTGAATTAATGCTGACTTTTTTAACCATGATTCAATATTAAGCACAACTCTTTGGCGCCCTACAACTTTTACAAGCCTATGAAGAAGGTGGGTGTTTTATAGTGTTAGGGGATAATTTACTACAGCTTTTATTTTTCAGCGGCACCTATGCCACTAAAGTTTGCAGAGAAACGTCGAAACAAGTTCGAGTTCATCCGGTTTGGAAGGAGAAGACGATAGGATACCTGTTCTTTGAAAATTTAAAATACAATTGTGGTCCCTAAGGTGCTGAATGTAGTTATTATGTGCAAAATCAATTACTCTCTCCCATTCCAAGTTCCCCTAAGACGTTGACAATACATTTTTGGAGTTATTTTGTTTCTAGATCACAGCCAACAAATCAATATAGAGACAGACAAATTAATGTTTTTATCTTAACAAGCAGGTGGATTTGTTAAACAGTGTAAAAGTCTAGTATTCTCAGGCCTAAAATAGAACTAGACGGAAAGTACTTCCTTTGATGTAGAACCAAACATCTTTTTAATTCATGGAAAGGACAAGGCTGCGTTACTAACTTTTGAAAAGAGTGGTAAATGATATGCAAATATTGATGATGATCGAGTGCACTCTTATTACGCACTATAAATTAACGCCAGCATAAGTAGTAACTCTAGCTTCTAAAAATGTTCTTTACATGCAGAAAGTAACCAACCACAACCAAAGCATTCTATAACGTCGTCAAAGGCAATGACAATACAGGAGTTTTATAGTTCTAAATACAAAATCATTTGGTGAAACAGAATTGACCCGCATTAGATATCTTTTAACAGAAAATAGCTATTCGTCATTGAAATTTTCATCCGACTCAGAGTGCTCTGGCTCTTCCTTCAAACGCGATTCAAGCTCTTGAGATGTTGCAATAGAAGTACGTCCAAAATTGTGGGTAGTCGCTTTCTGCCTTTGCTTGGTTGCTCGAAGCTCATTACGAGACGGACTGAAATCAGTAACTTTTACACACAGTCGAATGCAAAAAAAGCTAACTTATAAGCGCTGCATTTAAAGCAAAAGAAGGTGATTTGCTCAAATTCTTCCTTCAAAGCCATCCCGTTGTGGACAAGACAATTAGAGCATATCAGGGCATACCTATAGATCAAATATAAAAAGGACTCATAATTCATTTAATTTACCGGCTGGAAATACTTTCACCCATAACATAGTCCTGAAATTCAATAGATTGAATGGAAATAATTACCAGACATTTTTAGGATCAAATCCAATTTCAACACCCGTACTCCGCGATGAACTTTGCATGCGAAATCCAAATTTTTTTCATCATTTTAACTTTTCATCTATTAGGATCTGATTTTACAGTCAATGTGCTGGAATTTTTAAACTGCCAGAAAGTTTTACCAGAATACGATCTACTGCTGAATTGGTTGTCTCAACAAATGGGCGGACTGGTGCTCGCTGGAACTTTGTCTCTGATATCTGGTGAAGCTTTGGAATAGCAGAAACTTCCTTCACTCCACTTTGAGAAGAGCTTTGAGTATTTAATTCAGCCATAGATGAGATTGTAATCCTTCTTTGATCATCTGCTGACTTTCCATTCGCAGAGATCTTCTTTTGCTTAGATTTGTCCTCTTTAGTATCTGAAGGAAGAAAAGGCATAAGATACCAATTGTCTTTTGGATCAATAACCTGAAGAGTTGACAGAACCTGACCCGTTCATACCGCCAGACATTGCTTCCAACTCCTCTTTTGTGCTATACTTCTCGATTATTTCTTTAGCTACCTTGAACTTCTCGTTTTCTTTGACATCTTCAATTATCGCCAATTTACGTTCTGTGTAGTACTGAATCTTCTTTTTCTTTGAACCAATCAGATAACCGTAGACAGTCAAAAGCATTAGCCTGAGGAGGAAGAAGAGCAGAATCGAGACGGAGAATGTTCCACCAGTGGCGAGTAGACGCTTGCTGAGATCACTGAAAGTACATAGTAAAAAGTGGGAAAAAAGTCGATGGAATTAACTCACTTGTAAAGTAGCAGAAAATATGCACTGGTAACACTAAAGAGGAAAATAGCTGCGTAGAGCAGAAAACGGAGGTAGCTAAAATAAAAGTGCAAAAGCTGTATGCATCAAGTATTGTATCACTGAAGAACAAGCCGACCAAATCATATACCCAATTATTTAATCGATCTGCGAGATTTTCACAAAAAAATTGATTAGCTTTGATTTAAAACACTGTTTTTATACCCTGGTGTCAAACAAAACTTATTTGAAAGGGCGTCTAGAATAATCCGCAATCTAGAATACTAATGTATTTAAAATTTTAATTTTCTTAGAAGAGTCTAGCGGTTAGATCTGGCAAACGGACAATTCCCTGCCGAAGACAAATCCCTGCCGCGCTAATTCGCTTCCGGGAAAATATACGGCTAAAGTACCTAATGCGGTTTTCACTCGAAAAGGTTTGAAGTGCTTTTTCGGGTGTTTTAGCATCTCAAACGTGTAGAAAACATGTTTTTTGGGCCCGGTCGACCATTTTTAGACAAAAAAAATTGACCGAAAATTGACTTTTTGCCCTGGGGGATTAATGTAAAGGGTACTGGAGACCCTCCAGTGGAGGGACCTTCTCTATATTTGAGAATACTGAGATTTATTGCGATAAATAGTTACAAAAATAGTCACAAAGGTCAAAATAGTTACAGGCTATAGTTACAGGCGGTAACTATTTTTCAAATGCGAAAATTTGTAACTATTTCCCGCAAATAGTTACAAAAGCTCAGCCCTGATAAAGAGACTATTTTTCTCAAGTTCTAGTGAGAAAAACGAGTAATAAATTAAAAAATAGGCAATTGAGCTATCCTCCAGTACCCTCTACATTAATACCCAGGGCAAAAAGTCAATTTTTGATCAAAAATGGTCGACTGGTCCCTATAAAACATATTTTCTACACGTTTCAGATGCTATAACACCCGAGAAAGCACTTTAAACCTTATTTCGTCCGTAGCCGCACAATTTCATTGATTCTTTAGTAAAATTTAAAACATACTCTGATCGCGCTTCCAAGTGTTCTTTTAACTGAAGCTCGAGATCCTAGATGAAAATATAAATTGAAGGTTTATTTCTACAATAAAAAACCTTGATGTAAGCAACTATTTCTTCAAGTTCATCTCTAGCAGGACGCCTCCTCCGAAAAATGTTCCCCATTTACTTGGTTATTTACACTGGAACAACCACCCAAGTAAACGTGAGAAATAACCAATTGCCAACAAATGAATACACAGATTAAACTGAAAACATGAGACTGCCAGAAATAAACGCAAGCTTCTACAGGTATCACTTTATTAACGACTTTTTTACACGCATAACAACGACAAAAAAATAACAAACAACAGGATACTAAACACTAGGTGGATAAATTGGATGCTCTTCATGCTGTCCTTCAGCCTGAATCGTCTGTTTAATGTCGATGTAGCGATACTTTGGGTTCTTTGGTCCCATCTTATGCAATTGTTCCAAAATCCTTTCTTCCAGTGCATCCAGAGCTCGTCTTGAAATTACCAGAGTTTCGTGCTTAACTGAAAATTAACCACTATTCCATACGCGCTTCAATCCACTCGACATACCAATACTGTAGCAGTTGAGCCCATACAACGGCATCACGTTGAATGAGGGAACCTCCTCTGTAGCTTTAATCAGGTTTTGAGGAACCAATTCAGCTGATCTGAAAATTTCGCACTATTTGTTTTAAACTATTAGCGTAAGGGGAATTTTTCTTACGTGTCCACGAAGAGCACAGAATATCCCCAATTGCGAGCATCCGCTAACTCTTGCAGGTACTATATAGAAATTGTAAAACAAGTCTCGCAAATGAATTTACCAACATTCGGATCGCTGGTAGGAAGGGAGGAGAAGTCATCAACCAGAACCAAGTCATCTTGCGTGTGCTTGATCGTGAGTGCTGTACAAAGACCCTGTATACGAATCCTATAATTTTTTTGTCTCAACTATAATCACAAAAAAGCAAACTGTGAAAATATTACGTATCAGGCAGCATGTAGAACCAAGTTTTCGGTCCACGAACTCCATGTGCAAAGCCTCCCCTGATAAATTGCGGGGTTCGAATGGTACCAACCTTAAAAATATATTTTAAAGGGAGGGTAAAGTTTGTTTACGCATCTCATATTTTACACGTTCCACTACCACTGGGTCCACACCTCTTTTTTGATCTCCATTTATTTACAACTTTGGTGCTAAAATGATCCGCACAATTTTAGCTATCCAACAAAATCATCAGCGCACGATTTTACACCTAGTGGGGATGATTTACAGGCTAAAATAGGCTTAATATTCGAAAATCGATAGTTTCGGGGGGGGGGGGCTTTCTTGGACTAGTTGGACTGACATTTTCTGATTTTTTATACAAGGTACACGTTTCACCTGCAAAAATTGCAGCCAATATCTAAGCTTTCACTTGAGCTATTCATACAAAGAAAGGGGTAATGTTTAGATAGAGTTAAAATTAAGAAAACATTCAACGATGTTTGATTTTATGCTATCCTAAACAGGTCTGCTATTTGAAATGAAATACCAAAAGTAGGGCGTTTGCTGACAACAAAGCAGTGCTAAAAACGATTGCAATTGATTGCTCGATGGTTTTCGGCCCTAGAAGCAGGGTGGCCAGATGTCCTGCTTAGCAGAAATTTCCTGCTTTTTGGTTTTGAAATCTGCTTTTCGCCAGTGAAAAAGCAGGAATTTTTGCACATTTTTGCATGTGATATTTAGTCAACCAGTCAATGTGAATTAATTGTATTCCTTAAAAATATGGAAAGAGTGATTAGTGAGAAATGATTGTGATGTTTTCCTGATGTTTATTGCTGTTCTGCGAATAAATATGTTCATTCCTGCTTTTCGCAGATTTTTTGTTTCAAAATCCTGCTTTTCGAAATCAAAATCCTGCCTTAAAGATTTTGCATCTGGCCACCCTGCCTAGAAGTCAGTGAACTTACCAAAAGTAGAGTAAAATAAATAGGGTGCGCGCTCAGGGGGATTCGAACCTTCGACCCTAGACGATGCGTATAGAAAGTTGCCTCCCTCTTTAAATGAAATTTGTAAAATTTAGAGTATTACATGAGATCGCCCTGTCCTTTTCTGTGGCCACGGCTTTCTTCCACCACCTGGCATTTCTGCTCGTGACAACTGTTTCGTCAATTGAATATTTCTGTAGTTTTGCTGCCACGTTACATTGCGGTGAAGGAGATCCAGACGCGGAGAAACTCGAAAGACATATAAAAAATTACAATTTAAGACTACATCGTGAACTAGAAACTGAAGTGAAAATAACCAGGATGAAGATGTACGATAGTTGATTTTCTGCTTGCAACATCTGCCAAATCAGTGACCCAAGCTTCGGGAATTTCTTGAAAGGGATTTTTCTTATCCACTCGCCAAAGAGCCCTTTCTTCCAGAATAACCGATGATATAGCAAAATTTCGGCAGCACAAGAAATTGCGTAATTTTTGAGGCCACATCTACAATGTATAGGTTTAACGGGTAAACACTATTTACTAAACAGTAAACAAACAATCCAGCACTGTGGCTTTATAAAAAGATACGTCCTTTCTTGGTACCTAGAACCATTTGGATTTTTCAATTTTACGTCAAAACCTTCTTTGCTTCAGAATTGCAATAAGCATTCCATAAATGGGATTTTTACCAAATAAGTTACGAAAAATATCATTTTTCATTTGAATTCAGAGCCATGACCTAAGTACATGTGGATCTTTGAGAGGTAAAGGATAAATTAGCAGTAAATATATTACTGATCAAATTATTTCGGTAAAATTGTTTTTGAAAACATTAAAATATCAATCTTTTCGGGAATCAAATACATTTAAATTTAATTAGCGACCACTAACACTTGCCCAAGCCAAATTTTAACAAAAGCTGAAAACCTGAAGGGCCTATTATATATTTGCCTCGCCTCCTACTATCCTTGTGAACACCACCTCGTTTCCGAAATTCGGATGGTGTTCACAATTTACGTGTAACTCCGGGCTCCAAGTGATCCTTGAGATCCAATGTGTCTTGAAAATTCTCAGCCAAGCTATTATTTAATTTTTGCTCCAGGCAACTTCGCTTTAAATGGGAAAGTCTAAAATAGGCGTTAAAAATCTGCCTCCACTGCTGCAAACAGGCGAATTAATTCGGGACAGATATCAAGTCGAAGTAATGATTGGGGGCGGTGGATTCGGCCAGATATTCAGGTTTGCTATGCTTTTCAAAGTGTATCCTTTGTATGCTTATTGTAGAGCACTCGACAAGACAAGAGATGAGAAAGTCGCCATAAAAATTGAACCGGAAGTCTCAGATTCACGAAGAATGTATTTAGAGCACTGTATACTTCTGTCATTAGTGGTAAGTGTTTTCTTTTAAGGCCAAAAGTTTAGCTGTTACGTGATTTTAGGGGAAGGTTCGCCATTTCGTCGCCTCTTGGTTACGTTATTTTGATGGCCACACTTTATTTCTTTAGTCTCACATTCCGATGATGCGTTGCTCGGGTCAGATTCGGTGAGATGATGTTTGAAATTAGCCGTTTTCGTTTATTGCAGCATATTACTTTTAGTGGTTGTTCATTTATTGCCATGGATTTGTTAGGTCGAAATCTGTCTGAACTCCGGCGTCGTGAAAAGTCACGTACATTCAGCTTTGGAACAACCTACCGGATTGCGCCTCAGGTTTTTATTCTCTGTTCCTTCTGCTCACATTATCATTTTTATCAGATCCTAGACGGGCTAAGGCACATTCATGACATTGGTTATTTGCACAGGGACGGTAATGATCTATAAAATGGCCAATATGAAACGTGTAATTTAGTGAAGCCTTCAAACTGCTGCATTGGAAACAAGCTCACGACCGTCGCATGATATATATTCTTGATTTTGGTGAGCAGCGTTTCGATTTTTTATACGTTTATATCTAGTGAATAAAATTTCAGGAATGACTCGTCAATATCGTAATCCAGATGGAAAAACTAGAAGAGCGCGGGAATATGCAGGATTCAGAGGAACAATTCGATATGCCTCACCAAGGGTTCACGGTATGATGATGGTGCAGAATCAAAATACCCAAAGACGAAATGCCCAATTACAAAATACCCAAAGACAGAACACCCAAAGACAGAATACTCAATATGAATATTGTGCAGATAGTGTGCTCTGTATTATCACGATATATGATGTTATCACAACATGTAATATGCACCATATGCCAATAAAATATTGGAAGGCCCTCAAAATTTTGTCTTTGGTATTTTGACCATTGGGTATTTTGTACTTTGAGTGTTTTGTAATTGCGTATTTTGTCTTTGCGTATTTTGATCCTGCACCATAATGATATATAAATTTCGGCTTGTCTTTTCTGGTGCTAATCGGTTTAGTTCTATAAATATTTTCAGCTCGTCAAGAATCGGGACCGGCAGACGACCTCATTTCTTTGCTTTATTCAGTTGTAAGACTGGACGAGTCTGATAGTTATAATATTAATTCTCATTTTTTACTTTGCAGGTCGAGCTTGGTGATGGAACTCTGCCGTGGACTCATATACGCGAGCCGGCGCAAGTGGAAAAGAGCAAGACTCAGACGAAATTGTCGATCCTATGCGAGAAACAGCCAATAGAGTTGCTTAAATTTGCTGAAGTTGGTTTATTGCTTCTCTACGTGGCAGTAGCCGGTAACAGTTGATAATTTTTTAGCACGTCACACAACTTGCTTTCGACCAAATGCGGACTACGAGCTTATAATTTCGCTATTCCAAAAGTGTGTGCCTGCTGGCGTCTCTGTCGCTACACTGTTTGATTGGGAATTGAAAGAACACCGAACAAAAGCAGAGTAATTTTTCACTCTATTTCTGTATATTCAAACAAGACGAGTATTTAGAGTCAAGGAACATCCATCTGCAGAAAAATCGAGCATAGATTTGGCGATGTGGATCCTGAACCGAACCAGCAATAGATGCCTAACAATAGGAATGTATTTTTGTAGACAAAAGAGCTGGGCTCTGTGAACGTGTATATATTTATCTTCTACCGTGTACCAAGTGGTGATAAAGATTTTTGTCTGTAAAAAAAATTGCTGGAGACCGACCCAAACCATATGTTAAATCGAGGCCCTACTGTATCAATATTACGAATGCGTTTCTTCTATATACCGTATTTCCTCTAATATAACCACCCCCCTAAATTCAAAAAACGTGTTTGTGGCGTTGTGTTTTTGACCCACTTTTCGATCACTTCTCCCAAGCAAGTTACCACTCCTTCTGTAGCTCATCTCACTGGCTACAAAATGGGTCATAACTTGCCTGAGAGAAGTGACGAAAAGTGGGTCGAAAACGCAATGCCAAGAACACGATTTTGAATCAAAGGGGGGTGGTTATATTAGAGGAAATACGGTAACTTGCGATACTGTGCGCAACCAGCAGTTTTCGATAAATTTGTTCAAGAGTGTGGTTTGTTATAAGTTTTACGAGAACAAAGAATCCATAAATATTGAGAAATTTCGCCTGCTAGATTTGCCCGGGTATTCTGCGAGCGATGCTATTAAACCCCTTCTAAATCAAGGAAAATGTTGAAGAAGTTTTTTGATCCAAATATTGAAAACGACAAAAATTTTGAATAAAATTTGAAGACCATAGAATAGACCTTTTTGAAAAATCAGTATGTTTCTTTATAAATATAATTATGTGGAGGAAGAAAATAAAGACGTATTCAGACAAAACAATAATTGAACTATAGGAATATTGTATCTCCTGGCAGGTTTTTGTCTTCTAGACAGTTATTGTTAATTCCAACCACTAGGCTCTGCTCATCCATATTGCCACTGCTTGTTTCCCTTCCTGCCTGCAACAAAGGCGGAAAGGGCAGTACAGAAGAACTCTTGTTGGAAACTCCATTTCCAGTATCTGACACCGCAGTTAAGCTATATCTTCCACTTAATTGCAATGATGGATCTGAGCGTCGAACCACTGATAGGCGCGTAAAACCAGTGGATGTACCTAGTGCTTGGCCAGCCAACCGATGTCTCCAATGTTTTCTGAGAAGGGTTGTTTCAATAACTGAAAAGAACTAGAAAAGCTTACTTGCAAAACAGCATGCGGAAAGTGTCTCTAAAGCTTGAACTCATGAAGCAATAAATTCCAAAATTGATTGGATATGTCGCCTGAAAACAAGATCTGATGAGTCTAATCGATGTTGTACGCACAAAAAAATTCGCTCACCATAACTAACATATTACTGACTAGTAAAAATGTAATTGGAAAGACTCCCTCCAAAAAACTATTGCTAATGCCAAAAGTGTTGTAAACACAAAGCATTGCCATAAAGACTGCTTGAGGCAGATTTACTACCAGAAATATGCTCACAATCATTCTAAAAAAACGTGTTGTTACTCCATTAATATCGAAATGAAGTATGAAAGACTTACACCAACATAATACTCGTAGAATTGCTGTCAATTTGGCGCTGTGCTTCTCTAGCTCGTTTTTCTCTGCAAGAAAAAATATTGCATTGGAAAAAAGTGTCGCAAATTTTGAAGAAATGTCTTGCAGTCAGGCAATTTCCTAGTACAAAATTCCTACTAATTTTTTAAACCAAAATATGTTTATGTCTCTAACAGTCCCAATTATTTAACCCTCAAACTACTGAGCAGTGTTTTCAAAAGTCATAGGCCTAGTTTGACTAGAATTTTGACTGTAACTATGCCTATGACTTTGAAATTATGTCTATGACTATGACTTTGAAACTATGCATATGACTTTTGAAAACACTGCTACTGAGTGGGTCTTTTAGACCAATCTAAATTTTTTAATATTTTTAATAACGCATTTTTTGTACATTTTAGCTTTTGCTTTGAAGCAAGTAATAGCTTATTCATTGCTCTATTCAGCAGTGGGTTAATTAAAACTCACTGCTGATTAGAGGCGAAGTCCCTCTGGAGGTTTTTTTATTTATTTTTTCAGTAAGTTTTTTGACTTTTAGGGCCGAAAATCATCAAGCAATCGATTGCAACTATTTCCAGCACTGCTTTACTCTCAGCAACTGCCTCAATTTTGAGCAAATGGCCACCAAAATTAAAGGAAACCAGCCAAAATGATGCGTACTTAGATTTATATAGCCTGAGCCTTTACCAATTTATTTATTTGTCCACACGTTTAGTGACTTTCTAGAGTCAGAATTTCACGGTGAACCGGATAGGAATTTTTACACACTAAAATCACCTTATAAGAACAAGGTAGCTAGCGAAGGTATGACCCGGGAAGAAATGAGTACTATTGAGGGTAGGATTTCGGTATTATCTAGGAATAGTAAGCGTACGCCAGTGGCCGCGTACGACTTTTGTACAGGCCTGCGAAAAAGTGCGATCACACGATATCCTTCTTGCAAGTCGGCGCTCTAACCATTTGAGCTATCGGTCGCCCCAGGCCTGTTTCTTATTTCTCTGCTATCTGCCTCTCTTACAGAACTGACTTTTTTGCAATTTTAATTTAAGTGATTTTATACAACCGCATTCTGAAAATAACGGCAGGAAGCAGAGTTAAATTTTAAGTGTAAGGTTGCAAATGAGTATGTAAATTAAAATTGAGAAAAACGTCAGTTCCAGGATACTACCGAAAAGTTCTCGGATAGTCCTGGGCAGGATGTCATGGAATTGGACATCGTAGAAGGGTTTTCAAATTCTAGCTCTAACTTTATACTAACTTTTTCTTTCTATGATAGCTCAAATGAAAGCTTAGAGCCTTAGCTACATTTTGATATACAATCGAGTCTCGATAATCCGGCACCCCCTAAAGTTCGTTCCGCCTTGGGTCCGACACTTTTTACCTCGATTTTTAAAGTCTTTTGCCAAATATGATTCGCCAGTCTGGTCCGAAGTATCGCAAGGATTCCGATTTTGCCGGTCTTTTTTTTAAATAGCGAAATTTTTGCAGTAAAGACCGCGGGTCTCCCGGCACCCCTTGTTCAAAAAAGGGGTGCCGGATTATCGAGACCCGCGGGTCTTTACGGCAAAAATTTCGCTATTCAAAAAAACGACCAGCAAAATCGGAATCCTTGCGATACTTCGGACCAGACTGGCGAATCATATTTGGCAAAAGACTTTAAAAATCGAGGTAAAAAGTGTCGGACCCAAGGCGGAACGAACTTTAGGGGTTGCCGGATTATCGAGACTCGACTGCATAAGAAGAAAAAAATAAGGTCTGCAGCCAGTGGTAGTCGAACATGTGACATAACGCGATGCGTAAATAAAGTGACCAAAACAGGGTGGAATATCGTTAAAGTAACCATTTTCTGGTCATCCACGTACTCTTTTAGATTGAATAACCTTGGGGGACCAAGGCAAAAAGTCAAATTTTGGTCAAAAATTTTTTTGCTAGAAATTGTCGACCGCCATCTAAAAACATGTTTTAAGCGTGCTTCAACTGCTAAAACGCTGAAAAACATGATTTATCAAGGTTTTGTGCTAGGCGGCATACAGTCGGCGCTCTCCACATGGGACCCCCTCCATAAGGGACGGCTCTCCATAAGGGACAGAAAATTCGGCCCATTTGGCCACAGTTAGTATAATTTGACCTAAACCGACGCTCTACGTAAGGGACGCTCTCTATAAGGGACAAAAAAGTCGGTCCCTTCAAGTCCCTTATGGAGAGCGTCGACTGTAGTGTCATCCTGCCGCTGTCTTTATCAAAGTTGCTCAGAATTGTCTGCTCTATCTTATAGACGCAAAAGAATTTTTTTGAAAGAATCGAGGTAACAAGCCTTGGTCCGATATTGCAGAAAACCACTTTAAAATACCTTAATAATCGATCCTTCCTTCGCTGAGCCGTTCTAATGCCACGGATCAATAAAACATTTAGAACGATTAACAGAGAGCTGGGCAACATTATGAAGCCGAATACTCTAGTCCAGAAGTATAGATTGAAGAAAGTGTTGGAGCCAATTATTTTTACGAAATGGGTGAAACCAGAGAGACAGCTTCTGCAAAAAAGTTATTTAAATACTTGATGTTTTTATGGGAACTTACTTTAAATAAACTAATCTTCCCGGTTCAACATACGCCCAGCCTTCGTAGACTTCAAAGTAGTAGTCAATTGATTTAGGCAGCCCACAGAGAATAGAGGTCGCAGTGATCATCAGTGTGGCCAGCCTCACATTGCGGACACTACATACTTGCCGAGATTGGATGGGATACTGGATGGATATGTATCTGCAACAACTTCAATTTTTTTGACAATCCAAGGTCAATAATCCATTGATTTTTAAATTAGGAATTTTAGGTATATTCGACTTTTGACAAGCCGCCGTTCCGATAAACCTAGGAAATCCATTGCAGACTGTTTCACCTGTAAAGAAAAATCGAGGTGATAAGCACAGTGCAATTTTTCAAGAAAGAACTTTGTTTCAAAACGAAATAGATGATTTTTATACTTCGATTAGAAATTTCCGAAGTCGAATTTGTTTAAAGTTTATTTGCCTCTTCCAATTTCTTCTATTTGAGGTCGAAGTGTTACGTCATAATGTCATCAATAATTTATAAGTCAAGTAAAAAATGAACCTTGTGAATCATGAATTCATGTGGCGGGGAATTCTGGGAGGTTTCCCGAATAATCTCCCATTTACCTAATTTCAAAAGCACGAAATTGATTCCTCCCGCTTTTTTTCTTCCTAAATCCCCGCCTTCTCGTCTTAAATCATCCGTTTAATTTTCAAATTGGATTTTCTCTCTTATTTTAACATAATTTTGAAAAAAACGCTTAAACCATCATGTAACCTGGACTTTGGTTTTCTAATGAGCTATTAAACTTGAATGTATTGTATAAAAAATTAGCAAAGTATGCTTTTGCATCAGGTACCTCCATTCAAATACATAAATATCTTCATTTTCTATATTTTACAATTTAAATCATAGCTCATTAGATAGCTGAGATCCGGGGCTACACAATGGTGTACAAACTTTTATGAAAAGTTATGTTAAAAACGGTAGGAATTTCAATCTTAATTTGAGCGGATATTAATTGAGCGGGTGTTTTTATACCCATCCATCCATAAACCGACAAAGCGTAAAATGAAAATTCACATTCTTTGCAAAAGTACCTTTTTGCGCTTCGAAATGTTTAAATAAACATTTTAAAGGGGCATTCTCGTCACCGATGGGAATATTTTGCGAAATATGGGCAAAAAGTGAATTCTAAAAAATTACTTGGAAATGCAAGTTTAGTTTTATACAGAGATCTAACTTTTTTTATTTTTTTCCTTCTTGTTTTATTCTTATTACCTAAATATATTTGTTGCTAGTGTTCTAGTAAATGTCGGCCAAGTGTCATGTACATAAATAGTCTTGACAGCAGTATTTGCTCATTGCTTCCTAACTAAAGCGACCTTTTTATTTCACTTTTATTGGAAGGCTACAACTAAGGATCACAAATTTTCTACTCTAAACGAAAAAAGTCATTGCATTGTTAATTGTTAAATCCATCAATTTTTTTGTTTTTTTAGCTTTTTATGCCCAAGTAAATTAGATCAAAAAGGAGTAAAGTAGGGGATTCTGTGTTGCACACTAAGATGAGACCAATTACGTTCCGCTAATTGGCTCCTTCGCACCCAAGTGCATATGTGTATGCGGACGGAAGTTGTTGAGCCGCAGTAGAAGAAGCTTTTAAAACAATTGAGCGGAGTATTTATCCATGATTGGATTTTGTGAATTGTGTAATTCGTTGACGCCAACCATGTCTCAACATATTTAATTTGTTTTGGTGAACTGCCGAATTGAGCAATACACACCAATTGCTCAGCTAAAACTTTCATTCTTTTTGGCCGGAATGAGGATAAAATTTGATTAGCAGGAGAAGTAATTTTTGCAACAAAATGTCTGCCCAATTTGGTGGGGTATTAAAGAAGTTGGTGACAGATGCATTTGTGTGCTTTGGAATTAAACTTTGAACATTTGTTTGGCGAAAATTGTTGAACTTGCTTTTCGTCTCACCCAAAAGCTTTTGGTTTAATAAATTTGCATTGGCAAATGGCTTTGGAATAGCCATCAATTAAGACACTAATGTGAGCAAAAAAAGATGAGGATTTTTTAAAGAAGGAGAGGCTTTATTTGACACACAGGTAGCTTTTGTAGAAAATGGACAACTATTCATATCATACATTAACCTTTCTTTACTTTTTTCATGATTCATTGATCAGACCGGTTAACCGAAAACTGGGCTCAGCAAAATGGTGGTTTATTTGTGACAAAAATTTAGACAAAAATTTTCCTTTAAAAAGTTGATTTTTTTAACTTTATAAAAGCAAAGATTATAAAATTTCTCTTTCAGATCGAACAATTAAAAAAAAAAGTTGAAAATTCACCGTTGACCTGCTAAGAGGACAGTCAACCACATGGCCACGTTCTAAAAAAGTTGACTTGAGTTTACAATTATAGAAGTAGAAACTGACATGGCACACAGGAGGCACGGCATCCATACTAAAGAGCGTAAAGATAGATATTTATTTGTGTGAGACTGACAATTATTACTATACTATATTATTACTATACAATTACCTATATTTATACATGTAGCACCACCAGAGCTCGAGTCTCTCTTCCTGTTTGTAAAACCTTAAAATAAAAATAATAACTGTTTCTAATCATACATTTGACAATCGGTTATTTGACAGCTGGGTTATCTACACATTATCATAACCGTATTTGTTTCAGTGTTGGTTTTTGTGTTGCCCGAAAATTATTTTAATACGGAAATAACGTTGGAAATACCTGAGTGTATGATAGAAAAAATTCCAAGCAAAGGCACTAGTCCCACACACAGATCAGCAATCGCCATGTACTTCAGGACCACATTGGTTGGACTCACCTCAAAATATATTGTCTTGAGCAACAATCCAATCATGCTAGATTTTTGTGTCAAGAATTTTTCGCAAAATGTTCTGACTATTTTTTACAATGGTCATATATTATACAATAGCATACAGAGCAGTATCGCATAAGGTCTAAGTTTCGACCACCCGGATACCCCTTAAATGAGAAAAAAGTAAATACCAGATTTTCTTTGGATGTTTTAAATTTGTCAGAAATCTTCTACAACCATAAGTTTGAAAGCTGGATACAAGATTGCATCTGGTAAGTAACCGGTGGATGCATTTCCTACTCTAATTATCTCAGCGATCTGTTACAGATTAAAGGGGCATGCCCGTGCGTTAAGGCGCGAACCAGCAGTTTTTTTTTCGAATTTTTTCGAATCGTCCCATTTTTCACTCGTTCTGCGTCAAATCTGATATAGATGACCTTATACTGCTTTTAAAAACTAGACAGAAAACTTAAAAAATCTAGACGAGAAAGAATGTAAAAATTTATCGAGAAAGAAAAGAACTGCTGGTTCGCGCCTTTTCTCCCCATCGGGCACCATCATGCCCCTTTAAAGAGGCATGCCCGTCGCCGATGGGAATATTTCAAAAAGCGGGTACCAGGTCAATTCAAAAAAGAATTTTTTGAAATACAAAATTGTTCAGTACTTTCCCGTTTATAATTAGTGAAAAACTATTTTTACAACGTAGAAGCATGGGTGACCTAATGGGAAAGCGGCGGCATACTGCAAAAGTCGGCCGTCGGTCGCATTCCGATTGGGTGTATAATTTTTCTTCGACTTTTACGAAATTAAGTCAATTGAATGTTTTAATGTTTTTCCGTGTTAATTTTTAGGTATAAATTTGTTTTCTAATAGAAATGTCTGACTAAATGTACCATATGTTTTTGTGAGAGCACTAAGGCCACCAGCAGATTGGCCACAACCACGAAAAGAACCAGTAGAGGAAATAACTGCAAAAACACTAGTGCTACTGAATTCGAAAAAATCCACTTCCAAAAGACTTACATGTCCATAAACAACATGCTCTAATTCCAGGCCTTGACTTAGTCGCAGAAAACTCATTTCAGTGCGACACTTTCTGTAAACATAAAAGCTTCAGAAACTTTTCTTCAAAAATATTAAAAAAAAACTACCGTCCACAAGCATCGTAGAACCTGCAAATTAAAGTTTTTTCGAATTTATTTATAACTTTCGGTTTTGTAACTCATGAAAAAAATTTGCATTAAGCTAATCTGCTCCCCTACTTTTCGCCGCACTTTTTGAAAGCTTTCTAATGTTTATGTTTTTATACTTAAACATCGCGTTACAGTCGCCCCCGCCATGCAATTTTTTTGCATAATTCTGCCAAAATAGGTTAAAAGCTGTTCAGCCGGCGATCATATTTAATTGAGATGGCCTGCAGTCAAACCGCGATGTAACAACTTTTCGATCAGCGTCTTCCCCCTTGTTTTCTCGCCTCTACAACTTTTTGTTAAGATCCTCTATATACAGGCAGGTCCAAGCAATTCCCTGGTTTGAAACGGCCATAATTGTTTTGTTTTGCCTTATTTAGAGCTGAGATTTTTTATTCGTTTTTTCTTGATGAGAGTTTTTGTTTTTTCTGTGAAAAATTGCTTGATTATTTTAAAAAATTCAGTATTTGGGTCGAAACGTTTCAACTTTGGTAAAGTTCTTTTTGAGAAGTTGATCATTATTCACATCCCTTTAAGTGATAAAAAGTTTAATTCAGGCATTAGTGCTTCAAAACATCTTAGCACCATATTGTAGTGCAGATAAATAACTACAAAACCCATTTTACAGAATAATCTTTAAAATCTGAATGTTTAGATACGGCCTATTGAAAAAACGAAAAATTGCCAAAATCCAAGTTTTTTTTAACTTTTTCGAATTTTCGGCATTTTGAAGGAAATTGATTTTTTAAAAGTCCATATCTCAACACTTATATTTTCACCAACAACAAAAATTGTAAAGTGGGTTTTGTGGCTCTTGATCTGCACTACAACATGGTGCTAAAATATTGTTAATATATCAGTAGCTGAATTTAACTTTTGATCACGTGAACTGATGAAAATACTGGTCAGTTTTTCAAAATGATGTCACAAGTGTTCGGACCTAAAAGCAACCCACCTATTTTTCACACACAAAAACAAAAATTACCGTCAGGAAAAAGCGAATTAAAAAGCCCCAGCTCGAAACAAGGCAAAACAAAAAAGTTATGGCCGTTTCAAAACCAGGGAATTTCTCGGACCACCCTGTATGCTGACATTTCGGCCGGTCCTCATAGGTGACATTGTAAGGAAGTTCGACTGTACCGCTTATTTCAGTAAATTGTACCTATGTACCTATAATAAGAACAACTTTTTATAGGAAAGAACAGTAACTTACATTCCCCCGTGATTGCGAAGACACGAATTGGCTTCCTCCACCAACAGTTCAGTTTCGTTGGAGGAGCTAGGCATTGAGCAGTGAGGCGAATAATCATCTGCACCCATTAGAGCTGCAATACTCCTTCTCAAGTAATAAGAAGGATCGTTTGACTAGATCTAGCTTTTCTACAAATGTTTCAGTTAATAAGGACTGTGCATGATATTTCATATTTCGAAGGTTTAGCAGGGACAAAAATGAAGACAGGTAATTATATACTTAATACACACTTATAAATTGCACCTTTGAATGACTTTAGGATTTCGATTATATAGCCGTCCCTCTCAACTTTGTGGGTTTCTATCTCGAGACAGAGTAAATAGTTTGCAGAGCTGTCAAGAGCTCTACCTGTTTAATTTTGAGTTAGCAAGTAGAAGATGCCTCTAGGGACATGTACTACTTAAAGGCAGTAAGTAACTTGCGTGACTATGAATTTATTTGATGCATACACAGTGGATGAGCGTTGATGGTTGTTGGCCCAAAAGTGCACAAGTTCGACCCCACTTGGAAGCACTCAAGTTATTTTGGTTTGTTTGACTAATTTCTTGAAATAATGTGAACGGTGATTTAGAATATGGCGTCAAAAAGTCGAATTGCTTTTAAGGATTGAGCAGACAAGCCAAAATAAATGAAGTACTGCCAAGGTGAAGTCGAAATTGTCAACCAACATTAACTAACGCTTATCAACTGCGTCATCCATTAAAAAAATTCTAGTCACACAAGTTACTCACTTCCTTTAACACCCGTAAATCTCGAGAAATAAATGCAAATGAACCATGGCGTCATTGATTTTTCGGCTCGGAACTTTGCTTTTGGAAAGTTATAAAAATTGGATGAAATTGACAAAGTTGTAATTTGCGCCCTCTCACACACACCGTTTAATTCTTCGTGTGGTTAGCAGTTAGCATGGGACAGAATAACTCATGCATTTTTTATGACTGAAATATGTGGGGACGCATACACACGATTAATTATGCCATGTTACTTTTTTACTTCACTTTTGCGCTTAATTATAGACCGTTTAGCAGCTTTTAGCTATTTCTCGTTTATGTTTATAAAATTCGGCCCTACTCCATTACTGGGGTTTTCACCTGTTTCTTTAAAGATTTTAAAGATGAAAATTAGAAAAAAAACATTTTGAGCTCGTCTTTATGGGCACTAGTCTAGCCTGCTGTTTGAGGTTAAGTTCCAAAAAAATCTAAAAAACTTACTAAAGTCAATAGGGCACCAAGGTGACAACCTTAATATAGCGGAATGTGGAATAAATCCAAATTCCTTGTGAAGCTGTGCTGAAAATGAGCGGCGGAAAAGCTTGTCTGTACAAAATTTAGTAAAAAAAGGTGGCATAAAAATATGACACAGTAATAGTTGTAAACAACATATTTCGCGACTTATTCTTGTTCGGGTGCTGGCTTTAATTAACAATTTTTTTGTCTAGCATTTGAATGTTTACAAACGGAAACACAGAAATAAATAACCAGAATTGGTTTTCCCAGAAAGAGCAGCACGCAAACCTTATTGGAGTTTAACTATTGAACTATGAATACAAATACCGTATAACCTCTATTAATTAGGCACCCCCTCGTTCAAAATCGTGTTGTGGCATTGTGTTTTCACCCATTTTTCGGAAAGTTCTCTGAGGCAAGTTACCACTCATTTTGTAGCTAGTGAGATGAGCTATAAAATGGTTGGTAACTTGCCTGAGAGAAGTGACCAAAAAGTGGGTCAAAAACACAATGCCACGAACACGTTTTTTGAATTAGGGGGTGCCTAATTAATAGAGGTTATACGGTAAAACCAATCCAAGCAATTCATTGGTTTACTGAAGCTTTTTACAAAAAAAATTTCGATGCGCATTCAATAACTTACTGCCGCCACAAACATTAAAAGTTTTTCGACCTTAACATTTCAGAGTTCAAATTTATGTTTAATCGATGATAGCGTCATGTAGGCTCCAATAATTTTTGGAGGGTACCTAAGACCACCATTTTTCAAAAAAAAAAGGTATACAAAAGCAATTGTGAGTAACAGCCAGACCCTCAGGCCACCTAAATCATTTGGGGGGGGGGGGGGGGTTTGTAAAAAGGTTTCGAGCTGTATACAGTCGACACTCCACATATCGCTAAGCCCTCCAGTACAATCATACCTAAAGTCCGACACTCTTTTTTTAAGTTTTTCTGCCAATGCTATGATAAAAAATCGTCTGGTCTCGAAAATCGCGACGATTCCGATTTTTTTCGTAAGTTTTTAGCAGCAAAAAAAATTTCTCCGAAAATGCAAAAGCTCTACATGAGTGGTACCTTTGGCGACGTTATGTAGAACGTCGACTGTATGTGCTTAGACAAAAAATTAAAATGTTTTGACAGTAATTATGAAAATTCGTCGAAAAAAAACTTTTTCAACTGCTTTCTCGTGAAACACCCACCGAGAAATAGTAATTTGATGGAACAGGCATGTGCTCAATTATTTGCAGTATTGACTAACCAGGTGCTTTTTATTTTCTTTACCAAAAATGTTGGGTTTGTCACCATCTTCTAATCGGATGTAAAAATAAGTAACAGGTGTAAAGCTCAAATTTCCAGACACTTTTAATCCAAATAGTGAGCAGCAGTATTATCGGAAAAGAGCTTAGCCAAAAGTCAGGCATCACACATTTTCTGGTTTGTAAAGTCCATTATCGACCAACACTAGATTAGAGGACACATTTTGCCATCCCAGCTGGACCTAAAACAGCAGTTTGACTGCTCAAGAGGGTAATAACTACTAGGGAGGGACCTCAACAACCATCCCCTGCTAACCACAACAATAATAATAAATAACTGCTTGGAAGTCTCATAAAATTGGTTGGTTTTCGCATAAAATTTTTGGAAGTATTTTTTATGGAACTTTGTTATACAAGGATTTTTGAAGAAAAAAGTTTAATAAACACTCGAAAAGACGGAGACTGGATTATTTATGTTTTTTAAACAGAAACAAAAATTTTAAATATTTCTTGCAATACGAAAGTTTGTTCCCCAACTGGGTCCTACACTTTTTTCACACCCATTTTAGAAGGCTCTTGCCAAACGTGATTCGTCATTCTCGTCACGAAATCGCAAGGGTTCCGATTTTTTCGACTCGTTTTGAGAAATTATATAATTTTGCCATTTCGACCCGCAACACCTAAATTCGTTCAAAACATGATTTCCAGTGGGTGCATAACCTACTTTTTTACTCTAAATTTTAGTTACACTGACTCCTAGGGAGTACCAAGTACCGAGAATCGATTGGAATCATTTCCATCACTGCTTTGCTGTCAGCAACTGCCTCAATTTTGCATTTTTGGCAAATGACCACCACAAAATGAAATAAAACCAGCCAAAATAATGCGTACTCAGGTTTATATCGTCTAAACCTATACCATTTTTATTTAGTTGTTCACACGTTTAGTGACTTTCTAAGTCAGAATTTCATAAGGAACCATATAGATATTTTCCACACTAAAATTACTTTAGAAAAGTGGATAGCTAGCAAAGTTTTGACAAAGGAAAAAATAATATTTTTGTGGGGCATGATTTCAGTATTGTTTTTGGAATTGACGTTTTTGCAATTTTTATTCCATGATCATTCACAACCATATACCGTATTTGCTCTATTAAACGGGCACTCTCTAATAAACGGCCCCCTCAACTTTGAGGACTTATATCTCGGAACAGAGTGAATATTTTGCAAAGCTGTTAGATGCATTTCTTAACTCCCACGAGCTCTATCGATTCCAGGTTTCAGATTTTAGTTGAGCACCCGGAAATCCCGAAATCGACCTCACAATTTTCCAATTTTCGAGGGGTAACAATTAAACGGGCATGCCCGTTTAATAGAGTAAATACGGTACTAGAAAAGACAACAGGAAGCAGAGCTACATTTTGAGCATAATATTGTAAATTATTATGTTGAATAATACCAAAAAGCTCCGGGACAGCCCTGTATAGGATGGCATCGATTTGGGCATCGTTGAATGTTTTTTGAATTTCAGATGTAACTGCATATTGCTTTTTTCTTAGTATGATAGCTCAAATGAAAGCCCATAATCTTGGCTACATTCTGGTATATGAAACTTGAGATTTTCATACATATTTATAAATTTAGCAGGTCTTTTAACATATAAATCAGCTCTAGATGTTGTGAAATCATGCTGTGATGATTTTGTTGGATAGCTAAAAGCCTGATAATTAAAGGAGATGAAAAAGGGTGTGCACCCATTAGGAATCAAATCTGAAAGTTCAAAATATTCGCTATTAGATGTGTAATGGCCTCCCCCAGGCTGTAACTATTTGGGAGGGGGGGGGGTGCCTTTGTGCTTTTTTTTTAATCGCTGATTTCTTGCCGATAAACTACAGCAAAGACAAAAATAGTTACACGCTGTAACTATTTATTATTATTATTATTATTACTTTCGTTCAAAAACAGTTATAAAGGTCAAAATAGTTACAGGCTGTAACTATTTTTCAAATGCAAAAATTTGTAACTAACAAAAGCTCATCTCTGCTCTCAATATGGCGCACCCCTTCAAGTTCGACCCCGCCTAGGATCCGACGACTTTTTTACCTCGATTTTCGAAATGTTTTACCAAATGAGATTTGAAAGTGTTGTTCCAAAAAACCGCAATAGGGAACCGGCCTACCAGCTCTCTTTTTTAGGGAGCCGGCCTACCAGAGCATTTACGGTGTATGTCTTCCAAGTGTAAATTAAGATAACTTTTTAGTCAATCACTAAAAAACACTTAACCAATGAGCTATGATGTTAATTACATAGTTAACATTTTTTCTATTAAACCATTTCAATAAAAATGTCAAGCAGACACAGGAGGAAAAATTAAAAATAGAAAGAGAGGAATCTAACTCTTTTTCCATGTTCCATGTTGTAAGCAATAATAATTTTTGTCCCCAGGCTAAAAGTGAGTCAAGGAGGCCAACAGCTACTACCACCCCTCTATTTGTTTTAAAATTCGATTCCGAGTGGTCCCCTCTAAATCCTTGGATGTTGTTTATGGCAGAAAAGGAGGCATAGAAACCACACAAATATTGATGATGATGACGGAAGAGCTAAACAGGCCATGATTAAACAACCACAAGAAGAGGAGCACTCGATTGGATGGTAATTGGATTTTTTGAATGGGATTGCCCACCTTGGATGGGACTCAAGTAGTAGCTGTAAACTAGCCTTAAATAGAGTAGGGTATGCTTGGCTGAATCCCTTCCAATTGCTGGTGTATGTGTCTTTGCGTAAAAGAATGGACATCGTGGAATTTGATAAAAGCCAGTTTTTTAGATGTTTTTGTCTTAACTCAAATTCTCTTTTGTCGTGTTTTTTTGAATTGTCGAAAAATTAGTTCCAAAAAGAAGCATAATTTTTTTCGAATATTTGACGGGGAAAATTTGGTGCAGAATTTATTGCGGATAAATAATTAATTAAGTAGACTTATATAAAGGGACAAAGAACAAACATGTAGCTGAAAAAAAATAAAAAATGTGAAAAATAAAATAGAAGCTATTTTGTTGATTGCCAAAGTTACATAAAAATAGACCTTTATGGATTGTAGATAGGCCAAAAGAGGAAATAAACAGATTTACTCATTGCAGTACAGTCGACTGACGTATATGACGTACTGCGTCTTCAGGAGTACATGGTATAGAAGGGTTAGCTAGGAATGTGCACGCGCAGTACTTTCAGCAGCCCGACCAAGAGAAAAGTTTTTTTCGCCGGGCTAGGGAGGGGGATTGTGGTCAAATTTTTTGGCCTGGGAGCGGTCAAAAATTTTCGGCCCGATGCCATATCAGTGGACACTAAAGTAAAAAAAAGTACATATTTATGTGAAATTTTTTTTCTAGAGCCCTCTTTTACCTAAACTTCCGTGAAAAATTTGAATTAAAAAGCATAATTAAGAAAGTTTTACAAAAAAACAATTATAAAGAGCAAGAATTTGAAATATTGTTTATTATTATCTTTACTGGGTAGGTTCGTCGCGTAATCTTTGCGGCTGACATGCTACATAAATTGTGCGTTATAGAGAGAATCGATTGTATTTTAGTCCTTTTTCAGCGGTCTAAAAGGTTATCATTATAAAATAAATTTATCATAAGTAGACTTTACTTAATAATTGTCAGATATTTGGGCAAAGAAAGTTGAAATTAGGAGGCAGACAGATAGCGGGAAATCGACAGTCAGTCTTGGTGCGATCCTATAGCTCAACTTGTTAGAAAACCGACTTGCAAGGCTGGTATCGAGGGATTAACTTTTTTCTTTAAAAGTTCAGAATTGTATGTTGCCACTTCAGTACGCTTATCAATTGAATAAAATAGCATCTGCTCAAACACAGCCCCGAGGGCTGTTGCAGAGAAAAATTATTGGTGAATCCTATTTGCTTGAGTCGAGCAAGTCAAGTTACGGAGGAACTGAGTAATGTCGAAAAGAGTATACTTGAAGTGAATACCTTCTAAACTCAACAGGACTAAACAGCACAAGGGAATAGCCAGCCATATAATACACAATACGCTGCTAAATGAGAAAAGTAGGTGGAGTTATCGGTGTTGCAATGGACTCAAAGGCTAGCTAGGTAGCTGCTGCAGCCTCTCTTCTTTACACTCCTCATCTACTTGGACAAAAAATTCTTCCACAAAAGAAATGAAAAGAATTACTTCTCCAGACAAATTTGTTCTTCTTCTTCCTTATTTGACAAGCTGTTCTTCGGACGAATTTTCAATTCTGGTCACCGGAGCATACAGCTCTTAGATAGAACTTTTTATATGAAAAGAAACATTTTCTTAACCTGAAGCTAGTAAATAGAGGCGAAGGGCTCTATTAGATGGAATCAGAGGCGTATCCAGAAATTTTTTTATTGGGGACTGAAATTTTCACGGGGGGGGAGGCTAAAGCCCGACAAAGGTCATTTTATCTACATCGTTTGGGCTTTTATTAAGTTTTAATAATGAAATGAAAAATTTCAGGGGAGGCTATATGTGGTTGATCGGCCACATTTAGCCAGCCCTCCTTACATATATCATGGTTTTACATGTGAAATCTAAATTGAATTATTTTGGCAGTGGTTTACACTGGAACATTCGAAGCACGTGCATACCTCCTCCGGTTCTATGGTTCAATAACAAACAATAATATTTTGGGCAAAATTACAAGTTCAAGGCACTTTTTCAAGCAAAGGAATCTAATCCATTAAATTGAATGAAAGAATCGGAGTAGAGGAGGTAGTATTTATCTCCTTCTCTTATTCTACTACTATTGTTTTTGCAAGAGCAGCAGGCTGAGGAATTCACGGATTGGTGAGCAGCAGTAGTGGCGCTATCAGTTGCCACCAGCCAAAACAATTAGAAGAAGCCCAGCACTCAACAACAACCCATCTAGCATAATTTTTCTGTTTTGGCATGCTTTAATCGACTTTCTTGAGAACTCCAAGATCGGTGCTGCAGTGCTAGTGGTGGTTTATCGCATTTATTTATTCCTAGCATTTATTAAGCTGCTCCTGTTGCAAAGATGCTGAATGGCAATACAGATGGATGACAAATGGCTTACACACACAACACAATAAATTATTCTATAGAGAAATGATGGACCTGGCAGCAATATATTTGGTTTTGAGTGCTTGATAACTATCATTAGTATTCTTCGTCATCCTCAGACACACTCGGACTGTCCATGCCCACCTCTTCGTAGTCTAAAAGATACATAAATGTTGATTTGGGAATTCAATTTTTCAGTATCTACCCTTTTCAAGTGCGGCGAGGTCTTCTCTAGCCTCGGAAAACTCACCTTCCTCCATACCTTCGCCCACATACCTGCAAATGGGGAGTAGATGATGCAGATTTAGATTAACGTGTGTTTTATCAAAAAAGGTCTAATATGTTAGGGGCATCTTATCAGGTGCATTTGAGATTCCTTCTTTGATAGAGAGTGAAAGTCTCCAAAAATCGCTGTTTGAGTCTTGCGCACAATAGAATTTCCCAGAACAAATTCAGCTTAAAGGACCATAGCCGTCGCCGACAACGAGAATTTCAAATGTTTGAATTCGCGCGGCCACTTCTCTTTCGTCTCGCACTGTATTCTTTTGACTTGCTTCGAATGAAGAGTAAATGAAAGACAAAAGAGAACTGAAGAGAACTGAATTCAAACATTTGAAATTCTCGTTGTCGGCGACGGCTATGGTCCTTTAAAAAATATTTCTACAAATGATTCAAAATTGTTTTTATTTCTGAGGCAGATATTTTGACTTAGGTCTTGACCTATTTGGTTATTGTGCAGATCTTCATACTGCAAAATCCAAGTCAAATTTCTATCCTGCAATTTTTTTCCATTTTCTTTTTGGCCGATCTTATCATAGTCCGCCTGGTTAAAAACATAATTTAAATTCAGAGATTTAAAATATCACGCAGAGTTTGCTCGCTGACCAAATAATCCTTCAAAAAAACCAAATATTCTTTTTCGCAAAACTACAAGTGAAAAAAGACCGAAAAGAGTTGCCATCTACAGATTAGCCATAAGTAACTTGAACAGCAACTCAATAAAAATGTATGTTTAACTATCAACCTTTTTAATTTGTAATTTTATAAAAGAGTTGCTTTGGATAATGGTTGCTAATGCCATATTCGGCTATAGGTCACACATCTTATTTTCCCACCCGCAACAATCAGAATGGACTTTGCAGAAGCTGAGTTAAGTCTGGGAAATATATGTGGTTGGTTTTTGACATTTTATAGTCTGCAAATAAACACAGAAATCCGAGGAAAAAGCACTTTTAAAAAGAATTTCCGAAAAGGCAAACAAAAATGTCTCATGGACCCACAATTGCTTCACTGTTTACTCCCAGCATTTTTGCAGTCATTGCAAGTTAAAAAGTACCAGTGCACAAAGCTCTCTTAGCATACATCAGATCGAATTTGTGGTCGAGTCTGGCCCAAGCTTCAGCAATAGCAGTGGTGTTGGAAAGCATGCAAACTGCTCTTTGCATCTTGGCAAGATCCCGCCCGGAACTGTGAATGATTAGATTAATTGCTTGTAATTATGTCAGCATCCGAAACAGTCTTAATTGGTCACACGGCCACTATAGATCTGTAACCTTATCCAGAGATGTAGCCAGAGAAATCTGACGGGGGGGGGGGGGCAAACCCACGCCCACAGGTCATTTTACCTACACCTTTTTCGAGTTTTATAGTGTTTTTAATTAACAGTTTTTTCAAAAAATCTGACGGGGGGGGGCTAAATCCCCTCACCACCCCCCCCCCCCCCCCCGGCTACGCCCATGCTCCTATCTTCGAAATTTGTTTACTATATTCATATACAGTCGAACCTCTCTATAGTGTACACCCCAAAAGTTCGTTCCCGCCTAGGGTCCGACACTTTTTTTAACCCAATTTTCAATTTTTTTTGCTGATTCTTTTCACAGTCTGGCCGCAAATATCGTAAGGATTCCGATTTTGCCGATCGTTTTTCATTTGTCTATATATTTTTTCTCTAAAAAAGCAAAACCTCCATATAGTGTACACCACTTTGAAAATAAGATGTACACTATTGGGAGGTTTTGCTTTTTTAGAGAAAAATATATAGACAAATGAAAAACGATCGGCAAAATCGGAATCCTTACGATATTTGCGGCCAGACTGTGAAAAAAGAATCAGCAAAAAAATTGAAAATCGAGCTAAAAAAAGTGTCGGACCCTAGGCGGGAACGAACTTTTGGGGTGTGCACTATAGAGAGGTTCGACTGTAGGAGGAATGGATGAGAGGAGGCAGGATAGAATGCGGGTGTTGTCAGTAATTCGCAAAAAGTCTTATATCGTATTTTCTCTATTAAAAACCTCATGGGATTTTTTTTCAACCCGAAAAATCCGGAGATTTTCAATTAAAAATGGCCTTAAATTTGAAATATTAGTCAAAAAATAGGGGAGGGGGGGTGGGTGGGTTTATTAGAAAGTGGGGGATTAATAGAGAAAATACGGTAACTGATCGACCGAAAAATAGAAGTAATTTATTATCAAGCAATTTATTCGTGTCCATGTATTTTCGGAAGTACATTTTAATATCAATATAACACCCTTTCACGGACCGACCATTGGCGGTGTTATATCGAAGTGGTGTTCGAGATACCGAGACTAGACTTTATGAAGCCTTACCCACAGTCGGAGGTTGGTAGTTGATGCCAACTTTGAAGCCTGTCGGAGACCTAATTAAAAATAACCTATAATTTAATCATTCAGAAAAAACCCCACTCGTACCAGTCCACAAATTGAATGGTTCTCTTAGTTTTCACCTTAATTATTTTCTCACAAAATTAAACTAATTTTGAACAAAGAGTGAAAAAAACCTGAGCAATGGAAGCATTGACATCCTTGGGCACCACATCTCCTCGGTAAAGCAAACAACACGCCTAAAAAATCCAAAAAGCATTTTTACAGGTCAGTTTTTGTGCACCCAAATATACTACCATGTATTTGCCGTGCCTGGGGTCACACTTTACCATTTGAGCTCCTCAAATTTAAATATAATATAAACGATTTACATTTGCAACCTGGTTCAAAGCATTGCTGGGTGATCTCACTTACCTGAAACAAATGGAAAGTTTTTTTTTAATTTTTAGTTATGAAAAAATATACGGTCATCTGCTCGTGGAAAGCCTAAAATTAATACATCGAATTTGAAAACTACAGCTGCACTGCAATTTCTGAATAGTATGTCTCGCATACCTTTTCAGCTGAAATGACAGGCGCATAAGTGGTCAGTGGGAAATGGATTCTGGGATATGGCACCAAATTGGTCTGCAGAATGAATTCGAAAAACTTTGCATAGAATTTAGAAATATACCTGAAACTCCTGCAGATCCACATTCAAAGCACCATCGAAGCGGAGGGAGGCTGTGATTGAGCTGATCACCTGAGCAATTAAACGATTTAAGTTGGTGTAGGTGGGTCTCGCCAAGTCCAAATTCCTGCGACAAATGTCATAAATGGCTTCGTTGTCCACCTAAAACTTACATTTCCAAAACATATACTTTTTTTTCTAACCAACCATAAATGAACAGTCTGAGTGCTCCAGAGTTGTGTGAGTGGTCAGGATCGAATTGTAAGGCTCCACCACGGCTGTTGAGATCTAAAATTTGGCGAATTTAGATCAACAATATTACTCTTTCTCTTAAACCTGAGGAGCTGGATACACACAAATGCTAATTTGCTCTTCTTTCCATAGTCAACACTGAGACGCTCCATTAGAAGAGCTGTAAATCCGGAGCCAGTTCCACCCCCGAAACTGTGGAACACCAGAAACCCTGTAAAAATTGATGGAGCGTAATCTTTTCAAGCATTTTGACCATAATTTTAATGTTGATGGCCTGCCAAATCGAATTATATCGGAAAACACAGTAGTTAAGGGTCTGGTGGTCGAGACAACTCCTCGATCACCAATATCATTATAATTAAATTACTCATCTAGATTATTAGCCCTACTTTGGTTTTTTTCCTCCTTACCAAGAACGCTTAATGCCCATCAAAATCAATTTTCCTATGCATACTTTTTAAAACAACTTTGTAATTTCAGAACCTTTTTCTGTAAGTTTATGATATGCAAGGGTGTATTAGGGTGACCAATGCGAAAAACGACCGGAAAGTATGTGATTTACTTGAAGCCCTCTGGTGTTCTCAGCTAATCTACGTATCCTGTCCATGCAGACATCAATAATTTCCTTGCCAATTGTGTAGTGTCCTCTAGCATAGTCTATAATTTTAGTGAATTTAGTAGAATAGAAGATATATCTACTGTTAGCCGCATCTTCTTTGCCTGTCAGTAACTGCTCAGGGTGAAAAAGATGTCGATAAATTCCAGTTCTGATTTCGTCTGAAACAGTGGTGTATATTATGATGAAGGTTCGCTAATAAGTTTTTCACATTTTAGGACACTAACGTCAGTTTGTTCAATCGACTTCAATTATTTTATCATCTATTTTGTAAAATAATTTATTTTTATAACTTTTGGTATAAAACCCGAAATTCCCATCGTTGGCAACAATAATGGTCCTTCAAGGATAAAATACACACAAATATCAGACACAGCCAGAGATTTTACTTACCGTATTCTATAATTATAGGGTTGACCCGATAATCTTTCAACCCCTCCAAGATTGAAAAAGTAAGTAAAATAAAATTTAAAATACTCAAATACGCAAAAAATTAAAACATACCAACAGGTGTGGGCTCCAAATCAATCATCTAACAACACCACAAATCAAAAAACAATTTACAAAAAAAACTAACAATAGCTCGAGGCACATGTTTTCCAGATGCAGTTTCTGCAAAGAATGTGTTGAAAGAGTCATCCTCAAGACCTGGAATAAGTTAGCTGACTTCTAAAAAAATTTTCCTAAATACGAACCAACAGTGTCATCTGTGGGCATAATGCCGTCAGGCTGAATGCCATGTTCTAGCAATACAGTTCCCAACACGCATTGCCCATTTGCACACCAGCTTGGCCCACATGGATGGACACTACTTCACGCTACAAAGATGGAATGAAAAGAAAAAAATTTCAAAAAAATAAAAAACTTACAGATCGATTATTGCTCGGCATTTCGGTTGGACTTTGACTCCAAGTTTTTCTTGTATTTCAATAAGAATGTGGGGGAAAACGTTAGAGATGACACAAGCTTAGTTTTTGCACTGAATTTCGGCTATGAGCTGGCCACCGAAACAGCCATTGTTTTATTTTGTCGTTGCCCTGAGAGTAACGGGATTGTTGCTATGAGTGCACTCAAAACATAACTAGTTGTGATTGACTTGAGGTGCTGCAAAGGCGAATGAAAAAAGCCAGGAAGAAAGCTGTGGACAAAACAGAACGTGCTTATATTTGGGAAAAAAAATTACCCAAATTTAGGTTATAATTTTGTTTTTTTGCTTCAGTTCGTTTTAGCCAGAAATCTACCTACTTTTTTGAAAGTGATAACACCAATAGGTAGCCCTGCAATTAAGTTAGTCACCATTTATTGCACCATCTTTCCAAAATTTCTAAAATAAAAGTACAAAGAAAGTCACAAAAATAATTTTGTTTATGCTATTTGTGTCCTATTTTGCAAATATATTTTAATATGTTCCAAAAATTATGAACTACATGAGTTCTGATTATCGAAAGGGTAATATTTAATTCTGCCCGCTAATATTTGAAAAATGGCCGCTAATTTTTTTCCGAATGGGTTTTTTTAAGAAATAAGCAAACAAAACTAAATACCACCCTCACCGAAATATTCATTAGATTCTAAAGGTCATTTTGAGTATAAAATGATTACAGGCTAAAATTGAAATAGTTGAGGTGAACTTTGTTACGCAACTCGTGTTGCGCGAGAGTATGCACCTTCACAAAAACTGGGCATTTTTACATATCCTCCAAAAGCTTTATTGGTAACAAAAATGTCGAAATGGATAATCTTTTAACGAAAAAAGTTGTTTTCTGATAAACTTTGTTTATTTACCACACCCGTCTACTTTTAAGGTCGAAAATTCATAAGAGTGCTACAACTTAAATTGAATTCCGACATCAACTCTCAAGACCATGAGGACCACGTGACCCATAAAACACTCGACAGCCACTAAACCTAAAAAATGTGCACACCGAAGTTAATCTAAGCTTTTTCCAGGACGGATTCCAATCTTTTACTTGACCGTATTTCGGTTTCCGGTTTTTGGACGAGGGTCGACTCGCAAAGGTTTTAACTCGCCAAGAGTTTAACTCGCGAAGATCAACTCGCGAAGGATTTTATTTTGTTTATTTTTTCTCAGTATATTAGCCACATTTGTTGCCGGTGGCGAATTGATCAACGAAATTTCTATCAACTCCAAATGCCGAACAAAATATACTATTCGGTTTAAAATTGTGCTGAGAACAATTTGTTAAATAGTATGGTCACGCGTTCTAGATTGTCCCCAGGGCCGCAATTTGGGGGGGGTCATAGGGGTAATTACCCCCCCCTTAGGGTGGCCGAAGGCCACCCTAAGGGGGGTATTCTCTAGAGGGAGACTGCTGTAACCAAGGTTTTGTGATTTTTTTCACTATTTTGTAAAGTTTTCACTAAAAAACACGTAATTTGCACATATTTTATTATATAAAAACTTGTAGGTAGATTATTTGGAATGTGTCGAAAATATAATTATATTCAAAGTTACAAAAATGAATTTGTGAAAAAGTTAATTAAGAACTTATTTGCTCGCTACATTAAGAAGCTGACGAGCCAGTACTTGCGCACGTTCCTCCTTACTTCTTAATACTTCTTACGAAAACTCTATTTTTGAACCGTTTCTCAAAAATTTTTCGGATATTTTAAATGGTTACTTTGATTCTCATTTTAAACTTATGGCAAAGTTTGATTACCTTATGCCTGCTTCATTAGGAAGTTTCACCCAAGTCTCTGACCTCGCTACCTTTTACATTAAAAATCAAATTATAACCGGCAATTTGAGAGATTTCGAGGTAGATTTGCCAGTTCAAGATATAATTAACGAATATGCTAAGTTAACCATCGTTTATGCTTTGCTTAAATCTGTTAAAAATAAATAATTGAAAAAATCTAATAAATATTGAAAAAAATTACAAAAAGATAAGAAATACACAAAATCTCATTTTAAAAATTACCCCCCCCCCTTGACTTGAATCTATAGGGGTAATATCAAAGAAATTACCCCCCCTTGAAAAAGTTGAAGTTGCGGCCCTGATTGTCCCTCGCCAATTAAATTTTTTCGCCTAATCATTGAACTTCTGAACGGATTTTTCAACTTGGTTTCTAAGAAAACAAGTCCTAAAATTCAATTTTAGGTATAGTTTTGTTATAAACCAAGTTGAAAAATCCGTACAGAAATTCAATGAGTAGGATTTTTTTTGAATTGGCGGGGGACAATCGTTCTCGGAGGCAGAAATGGTCCTTTAAGACCAAAATGCTGTAATAACTATTCAGACACTCAATACTTAATGAGTACCTGGATAGTTACCCACTCTGAGGTTGTCGACCCTAAAATTTAAGAAATTTCTCTGAATGACCATACAAATCATGTTATCTTTAGAAAAAATTTGTGCCTCGAACGGTTTTTAAAGAGCATAACCTGGCTTGAAACCTATCAACACTCGAGGTAGTCCACCCTCCTCCAGGTGGACGTCCAGCTGGACAACTTGAGTACAGCCTGAAAACTTGACGAGAGAAAACCAAATTCTAACCTTCACTGATGTACTCGGGGCGTTGTTTCAGACAAGATAGAGCTGTTTGTTTGCCCATTCAGAAAATGGTCAAAACAGCGTTTTGGTTTTAAAAATGGTTTTTAGCACACGATTTGGTTTGAATAGTATAATTTGTTCGCATTTGTAGGTGATAAAATTTTTGTTGACCAATTGACCGGTGGATCAATTCGCAGCCCACCAACAAATGTGTGCTAATTTACCGGGAAAAAATATAAAAAATTTAAACTTTCGCAAGTTGATCTTTTACCCGGTTTTTAGGTTTCTGGTCGGTAGGCTAAAATGACAACACTAATTCTATACATTTAACGTTTTTCATTTTAGATTTCTTATAGCTTTTTAAAAATTCGTTTTGTGTAAATAGTCATTTACGTTTGCTGAGTTGCTGTAATTCTGATTATTTGTCTTTTGGTACAAACTAAATTCACACTATCTACATTGAATCAGTTAAAATCCCACGGCTATCAAAATACGTGAATACAAAATGTTATTTCAAAAGCATTCCATACTATATATATTTCCATGCCCTATATATTTTCATACTATATGTATTTTGTAATATAGTTAGCACAGCTATCCACAGCCAATTTCAATATTAGTCATGTCCAAAATCACACCACCCTCAGAAGCTCTACTTAGCTTCTATTACTACTATTCTAATTTTACCCTTTCAATTACATTGTTGTTAGCCCCATTTATGTTCTACATAATCCTTAACCAATCCCGAACTCTCGGTCACTTCAAGTGGTTTATTTTAAACCACACTTTGTGGTGTTTGGTATTTGAGATCAGCATGGGCACTTCTAAACCTGTCATTTTATCGCCTTTGACTGCTGGATACCAAACTGGCTTTGGCAGACACATTTTTGGTTATATTAGCAGCGTGGTCTACATACTATTGTGCTGTGGAGCAACCACCAACATGGTCCTTGGAATAACGCTGACATTAATTGTACGATATTTTTTCATATTTCCTAATAAGTATTTTAAATGGTTAAACTTAAAAATTTCATTGCAATATTATTAGTTTCCTTATTCTGCATTTATTGTTGTATAAACTACGCTGTTTTCTCAACTGTTACGCAAAATCAAGAAAATAATATGGCGTGGTCAAGAAATTATGACCCACTTTTAATAAACTACTTTGAAAATGAACCGACTTTTATTGTTCTGCCCACTAATTACATTTTTGTACCTGTTTTAGTAGTTTTTACTACGTTGATTATTTTTCTTTCAATAGAATTGCCTGCTTTTGGATTTTTTATTTATCGTATATTAAAGACGAACTTGCATCTTTCTAAAAATCAAACTCAGAATTCCATTATCCTGATTTCGTTAGTTCAAGCTTTTGTTGTGACTGTTTTTGTGCTAGTACCTACAATGATGTATCTTTCATTCATTTTGTTCGAAATTCCTCACACATCATCAGCTTTGACGATAGCTTTCTGTATTTTTGGCACAAATTCGATTGTTGAGTTTATCGTCACTCTTTGTTGTGTTTCTCCTTACAAAAATTTATTTTGAGGTATGTTAAGAAAAGTAGAACTGAGACACTTGCTGGTTTAGTTGAACTTACGCCGACATCTGACTAATGAAATTTAATTTTTTGTTAAGATTGCAACACTTGGCTATAGGCTTAATTTTTTCAGTAATATTTTCGAAATATTTACTGTTCGCGTATAATTTTGTTCAAAGTATAGAACCAGTTACTGGTGGAGCCCAACATTGCTTGTAATTACCAAATAGGAGGAGTTAGCCGACTTCCATGGCTCTACAACTATTTTTATAAGTTGATAATTTAAACTGAATAATAAATGAAATTCAAATTTTAAATGCACACGAAAAATTAATTAGAAAACATTGTGGACAAACTTAGGGTATTCCCACACAAATTCGAATTTGGCAAATTACTGTGCTTATCAGGTTTCATAGTCCTTTAAATAGTGATGTACTTATATAAAATCTCTTTAAAGGACCATGAAACTTGATAAGCACAGCAATTTGGAAATTTTGAATTCGCGCGGGACCACCCTAATTTTGTCAATAATGTTTTCGAATTGTTTTTTGTTTGCATGTAAAATTTTTTCAAAATGTCGAACCATCTACTAGTCGAGCCCAACGTTGCCCGACAATGCCAGATCGGACGACTTATCCTACTTACACTGCACCATAACAACTTATATGAGTCTGTGTTAAAAATTTACTCATAAATAGTGTTCAAATTTCAATGCACGCAAAAAATTAATTCAAAAACATTATGCACAAAATTAGGGTGGTCCCGCGCCAATTCAAATTCTGCAAATTGCTGTGCTTATCAAGTTTCATGGTCCTTTAAATAAAGCTCTTTTGGCTAGACTTCGACGTGACCAACCAGATAAAAAAATGGTGTCCTTATACAGAGGCTTTCGTTACATGGATTGTCCTTAAATAAAGTATTTCAGTATTTCCTACAGTATTTCCTTTAATAAGGCGGCCGGCCGCCTTATTTTTTGGATGCCTAAAACTCGGAAAATTTGGGATTTGATCTCGAAATCTTTGCTTTTTTAACCATTGGTATAGCTCGTGGGCGTTAAGGAAACGAAAAAACAACAGCTTTGGAAAATATTTATTCTGGGCTGAGATATAGTTCCTTAAAGTCGAGGGGCCGCCTTATTAGAGGAAATACGGTATAAAACACTGCCATGGGCTCAAAAGAAACTCAATTACCAAAATCTTGTCCTGAATCAAAATAAATTTTATGAGCTGAGATATCTACAAAAGTAGGTACGTGGCGCATAATTTCGGACTTATTTACTCAAATGGCGATATATTAGCTCATAAAACTTTTTTCGATCTGATCTTAAGAGATTCAGGACAAGATTTTGGTATTAGGTGAGACTTTGCAAAAACTTTTTTAAATAACAACTTTTGATAACCAATATAATTCTTAGAAGCAGAATGAGCAGCGGGAACACAAGAAACTGGAGCTCAAGCTAGGGTCAAAATCAACAAAAAAATGGTGCATGATTTCGGAGGATTGCTCGATCAAGGTACTTGATGCAATAGAATTCATAGCTACATGAGAATTTTTGTATTTCAACGTCATTCGAAATGCTGCTGTCGGGAATAAAGTTTAACGGAAGGGGCTCTCTATCGTGCAAAGCGCGAGAATTGTCTGAGGATTACCACTTTTGAGGAATTCGTAACAGAGGGAAGTCGTGCAATGCGCCTTAGGCTGCACGGAGCAGAAGCAGGGCATTTGCATTCCGGCAAAAGTCTTCTACTCTACGCTGGTGTGATCATTCTCTTTTATTTGTGATCTTCAGAAATTTTCAGATATTTTTTGACAGTGACATGTTGATCTTCTCTTCTCCAAGGCAACTTCGTCTTCTTCATAGCTGCAATCACATCATCAGCGATGGCACATTCAAGTGTGCTCCAAAAGGTGTGATGCAGATGTACAGGATCTTTGGTTTGGTTGGTCAGCTCCATGCGACTCCTTTGGTGACTGTGCTGATAAAGCGGAAGACTGCGACTCTGCACAGAAGAATGTGTGGAAAAGGGTTGGCTATTGATAAATTTGAGTATTGGAAACAGATAGCATTGATTCATTTTCAGTTCGGGAGGCATTAATAGGGATTAACATGGTCAACTCAACTTCTTATGCAAATTCCGATGCGGAAGTAGGAGCGTATTCAACATTCGCCGAGGTCTTTCAGGGGTATCCGTGAAACTTCGCTCTTTTCAAACAAGCGCTTTATCGGAAGGTAATCACAAAATTTATTTTGATATCCGTTTGGTATCATTTGTATTAACACGGGAAGTCCTGCCGGTGAGACCAGCAGCTTCTGGTGCAGAATTTTATGAGGAACCCGAATCTGAAAACCATTTTTCAAAAAAGCCGGTTTGGCACAAGATTTAAACCAATTTCTGAATGGTGTCAAATGTGACTTGGGTATGTTCAAAAAATCAGGTAGTACTCAATCATTTCATATACACATGCAGAACTTTCAAAGCTCGTTAGAAAGGGCAGAGAACAAGCTTTCCAATGACATATCGTTCAGTTGTTTATGATAACTAAATGTGGAATTTTTTGCCTAAAGAAAAATTGTGTTATTTTTCAAAAAGTTTTTTTTATTTAAATGTGCAAAATTAGATGAGATAGAGCCGTTTGTTCAGCAAAACCCACATATCATTTGGAAGAGAAATTTAAACTGCACCAAAAAATGCTTTGAAGTTAAACAAAATAAAGTCTTTAGAGTGTTATGCGACAGTTTGAAAAAACTAATAATTATTCAAAAACGTGAAACTTGTTCGTCACTAGACCAACCCGCAATTTGGACGCCGGATTCGTGTTCAGCATGGTCGATTTGCTTATAAAACTGCTCTTAAAATTAAAAATTCATCGTCAAAATTCAAATTCCTCTCAAGACAATAATTATTCAAATATTTAATTCCTCGCACGTTTGAATAATTATTGTCTTGAGAGGAATTTGAATTTTGACGATGAATTTCAAATTTTAAGAGCAGTTTTATAAGCAAATCGACCATGCTGAACACGAATCCGGCGTCCAAATTGCGGGTTGGTCTAGTGACGAACAAGTTTCACGTTTTTGAATAATTATTAGTTTTTTTAAACTGTCGCATAACACTCTAAAGACTTTATTTTGTTTAACTTCAAAGCATTTTTTGGTGCAGTTTAAATTTCTCTTCCAAATGATATGTGGGTTTTGCTGAACAAACGGCTCTATCACATCTATTTTTGCACATTTAAATAAAAAAAACTTTTTTGAAAAAATAACACAATTGTTTCTTTAGGCAAAAAATTCCACATTTAGTTATCATAAACAACTGAACGATATGTCATTGGAAAGCTTGTTCTCTGCTTTTTCTAACGAGCCATGTAAGTTCTGCATGTGTATATGAAATGTTTGAGTACTACCTGATTTTCTGAACATACCCAAGTCACATTTGACACCATTCAGAAATTGGTTTAAATCTTGTGCCAAACCGGCTTTTTTGAAAAATGGTTTGCAGATTCGGATTCCTCATGAAATTCTGCACCAGAAGCTGCTGGTCTCACCGGCAGGACTTCCCGTGTTAAGGTGCAATCGCTAAAGCTGTCACAACAGTATGAAACAAATGAAGATCTTCAAAAGTTTGTCAGGATGCTGGGGGCTCTTCAAATAGCTCCAATCGTCGAATGGCCGTCATGTCTGGCACTGCTTAGAATAAAAATCAGCAGGGGTACATTTGATCAGGATTTGGCCTGGTCGTCTAAGGTAGATGGTCTTTTTATGGTATTTTTGACTAATCTTTGGTCACATTAGATTAGACTTAAGGCAAAGATAGGCCAGCGTAAGTTAGGATGGACTCAAACATGTTTTCTTACTTCGTTAGTGTTCGAAAAGTATGTTTGAGCCCGTCCTAACATACGCTGGTCTACCCTGGCCTAGGCCTAAATGCCTGAGCCTAAAAATTACCAAAAATACCCTGAAAAGACTATCTACCTTTGCCGACTTGAAGTCAATGTTTTAAAAAAGCGAGCTAGTTTTTTTTCTGATTAGAAATGTTTCTTTAATCGTATTGAACAGAAAAAACCAGTTTAAAAGGTGTTTTTGGGTTACTTTCGAAAATTCAGGGGGTCTCCAAAGGCGTAAGTGCCTAAATGATAATTTGGGATACAATAGTTATCGTTTTGTCTCAATTTCAAACTGAATTTGAGCTTTTAGCTGACGCTTGACACACTGTGCTGCGCCGTGCAAACACGTCTAGAATCAAGCCGAACAAAATTAAGCCTTTTAAAAAGCCGTGTATAGGGTAATTACAAGGACTTGTTTTTTACTGACCATTTAAAAAATGTACTAACCAAAAAATTTATAGAGCGATGAAAATCGACTACCTCGTGTGACTTGGAAAGAGTAAAGGTTTAGAAGTTTTTAAGGGACTTTCAAACATAGACCGGCTAAGACCTGGGAGGAAACACGAGACTGGGTTTTCAATCATTGGTTTATTATCAATAACACACGAAGACAAAGGCATGGAAGACATTGTAGATTCTGCAAGAATTCTTTTGAGGCACCATACTTAAGTTGCTTTTGAGCAAAATGGTTCACGCAGGGCTTTCTAATAAGTGATCGTACGAAAAATAAAGTCTTAATGTCAAAACTTTGCGAAAGACAGTTTTGGAGTCAGACGACTAATTTTATTTCATTTTTCATGAAATATTCCAGATCAGACTAGATAAGACACGATTTGATTTAATATTTTTTTAATGAGACATACTTCTAAGTTTGTCTAAATTTCGCGGGAAAACAGTTTTCACAGCCATATAAAAAGCTTTATTTTACTTTTTTATACCAAATATTTTAGATCAGACTGTAATAGACCGTATAAAAGCAGATCAGACCAAAAAAGGCCAGAAAAAATATATATATAGTCTAGACCGGATCAGACCGGTCTAGTCTGGTCTAGACTATCAACTCCACGTTTCCACCATAACGCAATTTTTGACGGTACTGGAATATAGCCCACCCAAAAAAGCTAGCGCAATTTACCCTCCCCAATAATTTTTGGAGGTTACCTAAAACCATCATTTTGAAGAAAAAAGTTGTGTGGAAGCCCTTGTTAGTAATGGCCAGCAGTGTTTCCAGTGCGGCCGAAAAAGTGGGGTCAAAAAAGCCGAAGCATCTGCTTTTACAAAATTTTATGAATGGCCGAGAAAATAAATATGCTCATCAACAGTTTTTGAAAAAGCAGACCGCGAAACTATGCTTTCTGAAAAGCATATTTAATTTCAAAAATTTTCTCGGCTTTTAAAAAGCCGATATTTTTGATGATGTTTTTCGGCTTTTTAAAAAAGCCGATGTAAGTCTTTGCGGTTTATTTCAGTTCTATTTTAGTTGTTAACTTACGAACTCGCGATGTCTGGCACGACTTGATTAGTTGTTTTCAATCAACAGTTAATTTTTTTCAGGAAAGAATGTATTGCCTTTTTGCAAGTGTGATCTAGCTTCGAAACTCTCTACGCTCAAACCTCCCCCGAAAGCTTTTCACGAGGAAGTATCAAAGGCAGTAATCCAGCAGCAAATGGCGGAAAAGAAGCAAGAGTAGGTTTTGGTTTCGAAATTCTTCCCTTGAATTTTGATTGATTGTTCTTATAGATTGACTATTAACGAAGCTTTTGCACTGGTCTTGTCGATTCCGTGCTTATTGCTGAACATTTTAACTCATCCTTATGTGCGACAATAGGTGAAACTGCTCCTCGAAGCTGATACTTGGAACGTATGTCAATTGAACCTATTTCGTGTTTTCATTAGTCAAAACGATTTTACGCAGTTTTCAGTTTCTCCTAACGATAATGATTCACATGAAGACAGAGAGAAAGAATGGGAAGATGATAAAGAAGGCATCAATGAACTCTGCTATGCTCCTATGCCAATACCTCAGCAAATGTTGTAATCATTTTTTAAACCTAAGCTTCTGTAAATTTTCAAATTTCTCAAGTTCATCAACTTGGAATGATCCCAGATCTAAGCCAGCGAGCGTATCTGAGTGGAGTCTATCAAGTTCTCTCGCTCTTTCACGAAGTTCTGACAATCATGCAAGCTCGAAAGAATGTTACAATCTCACACTGCATTCCTTCCTACAAGTATCTCTATTCGATGCTAGACTCTCAATTGGTAACTAATTTTAGCGGTTGAATAGAGCTGTTTCTGTTAATTTTTAAAGGCTTCAACCAATGACCCGGAAATCAGGAATATTATTGCGATTCGAGAACATGTGAAATAAGGCAAGCCGAAATTTTGATGGAATCTTTATGGCTTCTACTTTGATGGACGTGAAAACAATAGCTACGCTGAGCCAGGAAACTGACGATGCTATTGAAACATTGCTGAACAAGGATTTTTTTTAGCTTTCAGTATTTACTGGTTTTCATAACTCTAGCTTCCTCCTTTACCAATTTTTCCGCCTGAACAAGTTGTGATCAACGAAGCGCCGATTCTTCGAGTCGACTCATCGCAGTCTTTCATTCAGAACAAGAGAGCCGGTTTCATTCAAGATCTGCGAGTGGACTATGAGATCGTAGAAAACAGAGAACAGGGAAACACACCATCAAATCGGTCAGCAGTAACTGAGTTGGTTGGACTTCTTCAGAGTATGCAGTTCTGTGGTCGACAAAATCTCAACCCTATAATTATTTTAGTCGACATGCGTACAGAGGTAAAAAAATCGTTCTAATGTCCCATTTACCTAACTGATTTTTCAGTTAACCAATCATATCATCGACTACATGGGTGAGACCTTTGCTGGGCCAGGCTCTTCGTCTTCGTGGAGCGTGTATACTCGCAAGCAAAATCGGCACTAAAGGACGCAGAAACAGGACCGGTGCTACTCTACTAAAGGATCAGCTCATTGTCTACCTGAACTACGGACAGCTTCATGGAAAGCTCTGAGAAGTCAAAATAATTTTCGATAATTTCTTCACAGTTTATCTTGATTTGTATGGGTCTGCTCGTTAAAGAACTGTTGTTGCTGAGAGCTGAGAGTATAAATTTGAATAATTATTTCTATTGATTCTCTTTGTTTGTTAACCGACTCTTAGAATGAATGGTCCAGGTACAAGACTCGAAAATTTGGATTCTACGCGTAATTGAGGTACTCGACCCAAAAAGTGTAAAATCTCCGCATATAGACCTTCCGATGCGCATGTGTGGGCAAGATCACTTATATATTTGAGATGGATCGGACCAACTCGGTTCTACCTGCTGGATCTGGTGACCTGGGTACTACAATATATATAGGATCACCCAAGTATTAAGGTTGTGTAAGACCACCCAAGTGCATGGTTGGATAGGACCACCCAAGTGTATGGTTGGGTGGGACCCTCGAAGTGTATGGTTGGGTGGGACCACCTTAGTGTGAGGTTGGATAGGACCACACAAGTCTGGGGTTGGATAGGACCACAATATGTGTAGTCACGATTCTACGCTTTCGACACGATTCTAGGCTAACATACAGAGAAAATACGATTTAAATAGGACCATAGAATAATACTAGTCATCTTCATCTGTTTCATCCATTTATCATGCTCTATCATGTCACTTTTAAAGAGCATAGTAGTCGGCCAAACGAAACTTGAGAAAAAATCATAATTAATAACTATGCCTTTCCATGATTTGGAAAAGGCATAATAAATAACTATGCTTTTCCATACATTAGAAAAGGCATAATTAATAATTATGCTTTTTCACAACTTGAAAAAAGCATAATTATTTTCTCATATGGCTTTGCAGTTAGCAAAAAGTTCTCGGCTAAACTCAAGTAACAAAAAAGCAGAAATAATTTTTCTGCTTTTTCCCGCAATTTTTTTAGCCGAAGAAAATAATATGCCAACACAATAGTTTTGAAAAAGCAGATTGAACTTCTCGGCTTTTTTCGCGGCATATTTAATTTTAAAAATTTTCTCGTTTTTTTGGCGCACTTTTTTTTGCCTATATAACTATGCTTTTTCAAAACAGGCCAAAAACTGGAAACACTGATGGCCAAGCCCTGAACCTAAGCCTAAGATAAAGCCCAAAGTTCTCATCTCGAAATTTTAAAATAAAGTACATTTGGCCAAAGAAAGTACAATTCGGTCATTTTTGGCGAAAAGTGACCTTTTATACAGTGCTTGTTAACTTTTGAGCACCAAAAATAAAGATTTTGACCTAAAATTTAAACAATTCAAAAGATTTGCGACCCTGAATCAAGTACATATCTTGAAATAAAGTACAAGCCTAAGCCTAAATTATTGGGCGGGGTATATTGCAGTAGCGCCCGATTTTCTAACCACGCTGTAAATCTCGGCACCTCCTAAACTTCAGGCACCGGTTTCTAGCAGTTATTAGTATTACCCAGCTCGGTGCCGCTGATTATGAGGTAGCTCATACATCGGCACCGGCTACAAATAAATAAATGAGTCATTTAATTCTTCCTACATAGCGGCACCGGCTTGGCATCGAAGAAATTATAACCTAAAATTTCCTTGCAAATTAGCACGTCACCAGGCCGGTGCCGGGATGTAGAAAAGTTTGAATGTCTAATTTCCTTATTCTTAGCCCGGTGTCGATTTCTAAGCTACCTAATAATCCGTGGCACCTGGCTAGGAATACTAATAACTGTTAAAAACAGGTGCCTGAATTTCAGCCAGTGCGGAGATTTACAGCACTGTTTTCTAAGAACTTTAAAAAATATTTTCATTTTGATGCATTAGTTTAGTCCTCTTTACGATGGTGGTGATCTAATAGAGACTGGTGTTCTATTAGAATGAATACGGTAGCTGTAAATGCGAACAAAAAATATACAAAAAGGTTCTTTTCTGTTATCTAGATCCCTTTTCATTTTTTCATTAAAATAAATGTACTGTAACAGTATGAAAATTAGGGGGATCCAGATAACAGAAAATAAAACCAAAAAAAAAGTTCGTGGGCTATTATGGAACGCAATATAATTAAAATTGATAATTTTTCATTATAATCAAAAAAATCGAGTGTGTTTTGTTTTTCTCTTTTGCTTCGATTCTTCGTTCACATGTTTGGAGCGATCAGAAGCAAAGTTGTTAAGGCAATTCTTCTGTAAAATTTTTATACCACCAGGAACTTAAAAAACGCGAAACAAAGAAGCATAAAATCACACACAAATTTCAATTATTTTTTTTATTATTATCAAAAATAACGATTTTGATAAACTTTCTCAATCTTACCATGGTTTTCCGCATTTTTTACGTAAATGCTTCGTTTGAATTAGTCAACCTTTTCCTGGCAGTAAAAATACTTTCTTGGCAGAAAGAAAGTTGTTTGGGCAATAAAAACTATTTTAAAAATTTCATCGACGATGGGAATTATCATTTAAAGTTATGAAATTTAGTCAGTTTTATTTTGTAATCAAACACCAAATGCTGTGAATGTTTATTAGTAATAGAAATAATAGATTAGCATACATGTTCCAAAAAAAACTAGTAATTCTCTAACCATTTTAACCGAAAGTACAACGTGAAGAAGAGGAACAGAATCAACCAGAATACACAACAAAACAAATATATTAACCCTTTCTCCAGCAAAACGCCACAAACACAAGAAAAATACAAAATAATAGAGTGGATAATATGGGTAATATCATTAGAGAGAATGTACACGGTCTAGTTGCTGGATGCCCCACAAGTGATCAAGGTCAAGCCTAGTTTTGAGCTGACCTCTGGGTCAACGTTGGCCAGAGTTAACAGAGCGCTCATCGGTGTTTCCTGGCACAAATCCGGCTTGTTGACAAGTTCTGCCATTGCTTCCTCAGACAGGTTGGATTGGAAGATCTGGAATGGGACTTTTGATATTAATTTGGATTCTATTTTTTGTAGAATCACCTCGATAATCTCAGAATTCATCTCTCCACAGCATACATGATCACTGATTTTCCGTTGGTGCATCCTGAAAATAAATGAATGTAAATTATAATAAAAATAACTAAATCTGACCGAAATATGGCAATACCAGGGTTCCGAAAAGTCCGAAAAACATTCGACTTTTTTGGGACCACAAATCTTTTTTATTTTTGAAACTTTTAGTCAAAACCTTTTTCGCTCAAAATAGCAATAAGCACTAGATGAAATGATTTTTTTCATCAAAAAAAATAGTCGACAGGTATTTTTTTAGCAATGTGTCATTTTGTACAAAAAAAATATTCGGAACCGAGGATAATACGGCTTATTCGAATCCCGATACCCGGCATCCGCTTGAGTTTTACACAACCGGGCTTGACCTTTGCTTTAAAATATAAAAACTTTTATGGTAAATTCAATTTTTAATATAAATTTCTGTTTTCTTTAGCTGATCCCACCTTTTTCGAATTTAATAAACATTTGAATGCCCATTAATAATGAAATTATGGTCATTTAGAGTATAGACTGGAAAGTTGTAGCCGTTGTGGTATTTCGGACTAGATTGCGCAAAAAAACTATGAGGACACCTTCGACATTGCTGTAAAAACTGAAGATCGAGCTTAAAAGAATGACAGTTTTTTAAAATTTGACTGTTTGCCGAAATGCGGCAGCACCAAGCTTTAAAATATCTCTGCGCGAAAAGTTACCGTGATTGTAGGATCTGCTCCACACTTCAACAACAACTGAATGGTGGTCTTGTTGTCGATAATGCTGTGACTCTCCTCCTCAACACACCATGACTCTTAACTGCGCATAGCAAGGGGTCAGACCCATGCCATTCAACATGTTCAGCTTGTGGGGTAGGTGCACAAGGTTTGCACGATGTCTACCATTCCTCTAGCAGCAGCATAGTGCAGAGGAGCCTCTCTGTCTGGACGAGAGTTCTGAACGTTGGGCCAGGCACCTGCTTCCAGCAAGTAATCCACTACCTCATTGTGCCGTTTCTGCACTGCCATGAACATAGGCGTCTCTCCCCATTTGTTGGGCACATCAAAGGGTTTGCGGGACATCTCTGACTCCATCTTCAACATCTGCTCCACTAGGGCATAGATCTTGGCTATAAAGGGTTGAGGGTTGTGATAATTTTTTTTATTGTGATACATACCTAAGTCTATGTTGGGCTGGCACACAACTATATGCAACAAGGTGTCGCCACCATGGTCCTGGTAAGACAGACATTCGCTACTCTCCTAAAAACAATGGAAAACTTAAAGAGGACCAATGAAAAGGTTTATGTTAGTGAAGTATTTTTTCATTGAAAGTAACGGCCCGCTTCCCATCTTCTCAGAAATCAGAAAAATTTCAAGTCTATCACAAGATTTTCGGATGCTCAAGCATAGTCTGAAAAAGGGAAAAAGGAAGAAAACGCAAAAAAAACAAATTCGCAAAATACTCGAGAAGAGTCAATAGGGTCTCTTATTTTCTTGGTTTCGGTTTTAGATTGATTGTAAGGAATAGAAGATAATTGCTGCAGATTGCATTTCCTGAAGGATACGATAAGACCAGATTTACCCTTACGGTGACTTTGTACCTTTTTGTCTCAGTTTATATGCATCGACTCACACTTTTTTGTTATTTGCCTCTGAATTTTGTGGGTAATAGTTTAGTCCAGGAAGTCTAACTAAAGTTAAAAACACTAGATTTTTTCTCTCACAATTATCATGAAATAAAAAAAACGGCCGGTCAACTTAAATATTTTTTGTTGGTTCAACTGCTTTTTATTTGATTTGCTTGAAAATGCTATGTCGGTTTTGGAAACACCTGCTCCAAAGTAATTATCACAGATTTCCCAAATGTTCGAGTCTTGAGAACTCTTGCCCACCTGAATAAATTTGCAAGTCCAAGCCCAGGCCTCATCCATGTCTTCGTTGCCGATCATGGCGCGGAGTCTCTCTTTAGCAGGTCTCTTGACCACCTGCTTTGGTACCATGGGTGTCTCGCCATTTGTGAAGGCAGCAAACTGCTGAGCACATCTATTGTGCAGTTTTGCTGAATGAGGTGGAGTGCCTGGATCACTCACACCTCCATAGGGAGCTGCTGGAGAATTTCTTGGAGCACTGCCTGCACTTAGGGGTGAATTGCACAGGAACCACTCTGCTCGTGGTCTGCCCCTTTAGGCGAATTGCCTTCCAGTGTGCTCCAGGATGTTTTACGCGATGAGGTAGAGCCATCAACTGAGGGAGTGTAGCGACGAGAATACTTCAAGATGAAATCACACAAAGAATCTGGGAGCTCTGCACTGTCTAACTAAAAAAATAAAGTAAAGAAAATTAATAAAAAACGGAAGAATGCCGTAAACTCTCTAATTATGGGGTCGGTTCAAAAAATTCAACCCCTCAAAAATTTGGTAGATTTTTTGGTCCATCTGGAGATTTTCTGGTGCACAACCAAAACCTAAACAATCAAAAAGTAGAATTGGTAGAACTCGAGTAATTTAAAAACGAAATAAAGATTTTTGAAAAGTGTTTGCTATAGACTGAACAAGAGTGGACTGCACGGTCGTATCCTCAGACGGCGGACTTTAGAGACTAAACTCGGCCATTAGCCGGCTGAATATGACGGCTGAGCTAAAATTTGGGCCGGCCGACGGTTGAAAAAAGCTTCCAGACCTCAGCCGGCTAAGGCTGAAGGCTGAGGTAAAATTTTGATCCTTCAATCCTTTTCTATTTAACAATTTATTACCTTAGCTGCCTGCAATCTACCAATAGCTGAACTTTTCATATCAGAGCACAAGTCCTCAAATCCCATTTTGCCACCCTCGTAGCTCATAGTGTTTTGCTGCATGCCAGCATATGAACCTCTGATCATGTAAGGAGGACTAGTGGCTGAACCATAACCCAAGTCAGAGTTGACTGTATCAGGAGTGGAGCTGTTGGACAAGCAATACTCTCTGCCTTCGTTTGTGTAGTAATAAGGTACGCCACAGTCGTAGGCAAAGCTATTGTGACTGTTGTAAGCTGATGGATCAGCCACTCCAGACTGAGGAGCAGCTCCATGAGAAGCCGTGCTCACATATGGGTGGTAGTTGTTGGCTGGGGTTCTACAAAATTAAATAACTTTTGTGAGTAAAAACTTAAAGGTTTTATTCATCCAACCTGGTAGTAGCTCGAACAGCTTCTGAGCGAACAGGCCCTCTGGGCATCAGGTCAGTGTCAGCTGGTTTTTCTTCCGACTTCTTATCCTCCACATTTTCTGTGTTTCAGCTCTTTTACTTTTTCTCTATCCATTTTTTTGTCGACTGTTTCCACAGGTATGTTTTTGCTACTTCAGTTTTTTCTTCCAGCTTTCAGTTTCTTTTGGTTCATTTTTCTGAAAATGAAAGTTTTTCAATACTTTTCAATACAAACACGACATGTAGCTTTCTTTTAAATTTTCAGTCAACATCATTTTTTTTGGTACTTGGCCTTTCAGGCTTTTCAAACGCAAATTACCCCTGAATATATTTATTTTCATAGGTAACTTGGTTATGAAAAGTAAAAAGTAAAAAGCAGTTTTCTCTTATGTCATATCCTCTATGGTGGCATTCAGGTAGGTTCGTATAGTCAGTAGGTCAAAAATTACTCTTGATCCTACTCGCACTTAAACAGGTTGAGTAGAGTTTAGGCTCAAAAGTTGTTCGCAAACCTAGTCGAGCACCTAGCGATTTTTGACCTGAGCAGAACTCTAGATATAAATTACTTTGATACAAACTCTACTAATCCACCTGATTACGATCCCTGTTATTGTGAACTTTTTCTTTGTAAAATAACAAAGCAATTTTTCGTTTTTCATAATCAATGAAAACCTCAGAATTTCACTCTTAAAACGTGCCTACCTCAACCACCTCAACAGGCTCATCATTGAAGCTCAAGAGGTCAGCCATCAAGTTATGACGGCTCACCTTGATGGTGGTATTCATTTTGTTGGCCTTCATTGATGACTGCAGGCTCTGCATTGAGATGTAGTCCGCAGGCGAGATGGCTGCTTCTCTAGTCCCTGATCCATCTACTTTTACGCTACTCTTTTTGGCCGCTGCAGCAACACAACACTTGGAAGAACTGGTGTTGTTGTTGATCTTTAGATCAGTCAGGTCATTGACCAGTGAGTCGACCACATCTCTGGCCTTCATTTGCTGAAATACACTAGGTAAATTAGGGTTGTGAAGGCAAATAGTTGTTTTGTCTCCTTCCACTGAATTCAAGCCTATTTCATGGTTTTACTTCCTGGATGATGCATATGCACCACCAACAGACTACTAAACAAACGAAAGAGGGGGAGAGGGTAACAACAGCTGACCTTTTGGCTGGAGTTCTGTTCCATATTTTTGGTAGGGGCACAGCCCGAGCAACCAGGCAACCTCCTCCGGGCGATGAAGACATCTTTTAGGTAATTAGCTGTGGTAATAGTAGTCAAATAATCAAGCTGAATATTCCCTAAAAATTTAACTGTTTGGTTGTTTGTTGCAATAAAAGTGCCTATAAAATAGAAATAGGCGAAAAAACAAACAATGAAATATTTATGGCATAAATTATTTTACCCTGCCAAAATATGTTTTGAAATCATCTAAGAATTATTTTTTAACTTTTTGATAAGTTTTTAGGTACCATATTTCTTCTCATAGACCGACACGTCGGTTATTTTTCAATCACCGAAAACCTGAGAAACCTGAGAAAATTTAAAGAAAAATCTAAAATCGAAAAAGTGGAATCGGTTAAGCTCGTGAGATTCAAGAAAACGCGAAAAAACTGATTCGCAAGTATTTACTCTGCTCTGAGAAACAGACCCTCTAAGTAGTGGGTGTCGGTTTATTGGAGACTGTCGGCCTACCGTATAAACCCTGTTAATAATTATCCATGGGTAATTATTTTTTCAACCCGAAAAAGTCGGAAAAAATTGAAGTCGATTTGAGATTTTCATGTGCTCAACCAAAATCCAAAAAGTGGGATCGGTAGAGCTCGTGGTAACTAAGAATACGTAAAAAAATAGATTTGCAAAATATTATTTCTGAGCTAAGATATAGGTCCATTGGGTGGGTAATTAATAGGTTGCAGTTTACAATCAACCCCTCCCCTCCCCCACGCGGAGTGATCGGATAGAGGAGATAACATCATATTCGTGTTTCTCGACCCGATTTCATAAGAAAGCCGGCTGTTTTTTTGGTTCTGAGAAAAAAAAACTTCGAACCACAGGGGGGGTATCATGGTTTTTCAGTCAAAATTTGAAAAATTTAAATTGGCGCCTTTTGAATTTTAAGGGAATAAAGGCTGTATTGGGAGGGGAAGGGAATAAAAGGGGCACTTGTATGGCAGAACGTCCGAAATTCGAGTGTTTGTATTCTTCGATTGCCTCACCATGTTTTTTAACTGGGCCGTGGCAAAAAGACTCCATATGCATTTTTTGATCAAGAGTACTTCTCGGAATCATGCTTAAGGTAAGTGAGTGCGCGCATCCTCCTTCGGGGGCGCAGGGGCTTGGAGTTGAGATGCGCACACCCACATACCTTAGACACAAATCACTCGAAAGTGACTCTGGATGCATGAAAAAGCATGCATACCAGAGTTTATTTATGCGGTAGGCCCCAGTATTCAAACTATGTTCAACATCTTCTTGTTAGTGGGCCCTCTATGATTAGTGGCCCCTTTTATTCCCTTCTACTCCCTATACAGCCCTTATTCCCTTTAAAATTCAAAAGGCGCCAATTTAAAATTTTCAATTTTGACTAAAAAACCATGATATCCCCCTGTGGTTCGAAAAATTTTTTTTTCTCAGAATCAAAAAACAGCCGGCTTTCTCATGAAATCGGGGTCGAGAAACACGAATATGAGGTTATCTCCTCTACCTGATCACTCCCCGTGGGGGGATTGTAAACTCAAGCCAATTAGTAAAGGTGGGTAATTAATAGAGCTTATACGGTATTTGAAGAAATACGGTATGTATCCCCAATTTTTATTTAAAAAAATCTACTGACTTTATGCTTGTATCTCATCCTAGATTAATATTTTGCAAAGCTGTTTATCGCGTTTTTTTAACTCCCACGAGTTCTACCGGTTCTGCTTTTTCGATTTTAGTTGAGCACCCAAAAATCTCGAGATCGACCTCAAAATTTTCAGATTTTCGAGGGTTGAAAAATAAACGGGCATACCCGTTTCATAGAGATCATAAGGTATTTAGTTTAAGAATAAAGTTTATTTGAGCATACATATTTAACAAAGAGCAGATTGGCGAAAACACAAATTTGTTTCAAAACAAGCCAAAAGAACTATTAATTATGAGTACTATTGCAACTGCTAGAAGTTTAACCAACGAAATTCACCTGCCCTTTCTCAGGCATGCACACCCCAAAATGCAAAACTATAACTATTAGGGCTTATTTGTCACGCGCGAATTAAGCAAGGGTGAGTAATCTGCCTTGAACAAAACTGGCAGTTAATTAAGTGGGAGTGGTTGGGTTGGCTTTATCTGCGGCGTATGACATAAATCTATACACACAGAGTTAGATAAGAGACTTAACCAGAAGGTGAGTTGGATAAAATAAAGGTGGGAACCACCAAACGAATTCCATATTGTTGCGCAAATACAGAAAAAACTGTAGGGCTCCTAAAAAACTTGTTAATAAGAGTCATGCTTATGTCTGGAAATATTTTTTATTTGAAATTCGGTCGAGATATTATTTTTGAGCAATAACAGATGGATAAAATAATTTTATAGGATTTCAACAGATCAAAAACTAAGTTTTGAAGGGCCGCATTTCGTGAATACTGTGTATAGCAGAATTCCGGTTAATTCACAACAAAAATAACCGACAATAGGGCTTTGTCAAACAAATTATACTCAGGAAGAAATCTAAAAAATCGACCCCAATCCCATTGGAACAATATGCAAAAAACCCTTTTCCATTTTTTCGAAACACCTATATCACCAAAAATGATCGATTTTAAAGGTCGTATCAGGATTACTGGACAAAATTTTAAAAAATCATTCTTTAGGGTTAAAATCAGCAAAAATCACCTAAAGTGTTTTTACTATGAAATGGTAATTTTAGGTCAAGATCAGTCATATGCCGAGAAATCAGCGCACTTCTGGCTTATCTCTTGATTTTCGCAGCAGGCTAAGTGTAAAAACCGCAACCTTTACATTGTTCTAGTATCATTACACCTTGTAAGACCGTATTGGTAAAAAAGATAAAAAAAAAGTGAAAAGTGAGAAGAGTTTTTAGTTGAGAACACTCTATTTTCGCATAATAGCAGCCGATTAAATAAACTTTCCTCTCCATCTCTCGCCTCTATTCAACAATCGATTAGTAGCGTTGATAGCAGCCGACTAGCGAAAAAGACAGATGCACAAAGGAAAAAGCGTGTAAAGAAGCAGCTCTCTTGCAATATAGCAATGTGCAAAAAAGCTTTAAGCTATTCCTGCCACATTGCCAAAAACAAACTTAGAAGTTTTAAAAATACAAATATCAATGAAAATGGTGAAAAAAGGATTGCTTGTCTCACTTTTCATGCTCCTAATACTCAGAATGGTTTGCATGCAAATTAAAATTGTAGCGAATTTGACCACGCATATAGTTCATAACACCATCTGTATTAAATATGATTTAGGAAAGAGAATATCAGACATAGTTTTAGTGCTAGGACTTGACAAAAAACTGCCCAGCTTTTACATCACAATAATGCAGGGCTGACACCTGTCATTTTTAAAAAAAAATTTTCGGCACCCCAAATATTTTTTATTTTTGAATTTTAGTCAAAAAATGTTTAAATCTCGTTAAAATGACTTTTTTCTCCAAAAATGGTGTTATTTTGAGTATTACTCAAACGTTCTTTTCATTTTTTGATGCAGCAGCTCTCTGCAATAGTGCTGCCAAAACTCTTAGTCTCACCTCAACAATCATGTACTTTCGGAACTCTGTCTCCAGGTCTCTATTTTTTGAAAACAGTGACCACCTTCTTAAATATGAAAATTTTCTTAGAAAGTTTTTTCAAGATACGTTTTTGATATTTTTACTTAAAAACTTATTAAATTGTTAACGAGAAAATATTCGCAAAACACCGAAAAAAGAGAGTAAAAGAATATTCCGTAATCCCTCACAGCCATCAGTGGCACTGCTGTTGCTTGTGGTGTAATAAGTAGCAGCCCCAACTTGGGACACTCAATTAGTGGTGGTAGTCAGGGTAAACAAGCCGCAGCTCAAGGCTTTCTTAATCAACTACTATTCTATGACATTTTCTTAGCCTTTTTCTGCGTTTTAAACCCTCGACTATTACGGTAATTGTGGACTCACAAGAAGAGAAGATTTAAACTGGTGCTAGGGCGTAAAAGGAGAAAGGAACACAGCAGCCACAAGAAGATAAATAATGGGAAAGAACACCAGCATTAACACGCCAGTCGATAATCCACACACCCACACGTAACAACAACATAAAACTTGTTTGACTGCCCTGTTGCCTGTATTTGGTGGTGGTGGCGACTGAAAATAAGCATCTAGGAGACTTCAATCCTTAAAAACAAACTCAATTAAAATATTGTTTCGCTGTAAAATATTTGCTTACGAAAATGGACAGAATTTTCGAGAAAATTAGCGATTTGGTAAATATAAATAGAGGTTAGGATCAAACATAAAAATTTAAGTCATCTCTCAGATAATTTGTTCAAGAAGTATAGCGAAAAAACTTATTGTCAATGAGTTTAGCATTTCTCAAACATCCGAATAAATAAACACAAAAAATCACAGACAAAAATCTCTTATACTCTAAATGGTTTTTTGGTGTGAATTTTATTTTAGGTCAACGAAAACCTAGCAATAATTTTTAAACTACCTTTAGTGTAGAAATATTTTCTCGCGCCCAAATTTGTTGAAAAATCGGTAAAAATTATTATTGCTGACTGATATATGGCCAATTTGAGCAAATCACTGGCAGCTAGAGATCATATCTAACAAGCTAGAGTAATTTCGACATGATTTCAACAAATATATAAGAGTTCAACAGAGCAGTGCAGATCAAACGATATCAGGCATACATAAATATACTTGATGGTGCTTATAAAAGGCCATATAAATCGTCAGATGTGCACGAGAAAACGATCAATATGTATACAGTAACCTCGATTAGTGGCACCCCAAAAGTTCGTTCCGCGCTAGGGTCCGACACTTTTTAACCCCATTTTCAAAATATTTTTATCGATTCTGTTAGCACAGTCTGGTCGCAAATATCGTGAGGATTCGATTTTGCCGATCGTTTTTTGAAAAGTAAACGAATTTTGGGTTAAAAAAGTGAAACCTCGATATAGTGGCACCCTTTTTTGAAAACAGGTGCACTATATCGAGGTTTCACTTTTTTAACCCAAAATTCGTTACTTTTCAAAAAAACGATCGGCAAAATCGGAATCCTCACGATATTTGCGACCAGACTGTCATAACAGAATCGATAAAATATTTTGAAAATTGGGTTAAAAAAAGTGTCGGACCTAGGCGGGAAGAACTTTTGGGGTGCCACTAAATCGAGGTTTGACTGTATACCAACAAAAAGCTTTATTTCATTGGTGGGCTTAATGGACTAATCAGTCACAGCCACAGTAAAAAGAAAACACTGCCAAGCAGAAAAAAACTGAAAAAACTTTGTTTGATTTTAGTGAATTTGTTACCAAAATGTTGAAACAAATCAAAACTTCTTTCCCACTGGCGTTTCTAGAAAATAAGAATCTTTGTTTTGAACCCGACAAAATCAAAAATTTAAATTGCCTTTTTCTTATCATTGACTGATTTTTCCCCGAATTGCTACTTTATTCATGTCTATAATATGGAATAAAATTTTTTCTAAAGCGATTAACCACAAATTCCCTCCTGACTTGTACAATCAAGCTTGGGATAAAAGGTGACCTCGAAAGGTTGGTTTCATCGTTTGGCTCAAAAGCTTTTTTACTCGGCTTTTTTCGCTTTTTCTTTTTAAATAATTTTCTAAATGGCAAAATAATTAAGTTGTTAAAAAAAAGATTCTTAAAATCTAAATGCTTCGACTTTTAGAGTAAAAATAAGTAAATGATTGATAAGTTGGGAAACTGGGCTGCGAAAAAAAGATTTAGTAGTACTGTCAAAGAAGACTAACTGTAATTGAACAACCATATTCAAAGGATTTTCAAACTAACAGCTTTCAAAAATTCGACAAACTAAAAAAATATTTCGAGAAATACGTTTCAAAGTAAAAATTAGTTTCAAAGTATGAAATGTAATATTACCATAAATAAAAATTAACATTTCTTACACAAACCGAAAACTTATTCTTTGACAAGCTACGAAATTGATTTTTATCTACAACCACAACCTACTCCAAACAAATGCAATAAAATAATAGAAGAAAGGGGAGCATCCACACACACTCCTCCAACCGCACCAACAACGAAAAAATATAGACTGGCCACATAAAACAAAGTTCATTCTCCACTCTCTCATTTTTAATGGTACAACTTTTTTTACACACACAAGCAACATAGGGTCTGCTCCAGCAGCACAACGAACAAGCAAAAAGCCAGAAATAGCCAGTCTCGTACCAACATCAATCAGACCAGCCAAAACTCATGGAGCAAATGTAAAAAGAAAAAGTATCTATCAAGGGTTCAGAACACAACTGTCCAACTCTCCAACCAGTAGCAGCAGCAGTAAAAGCCTTGCTGGAAAAAAACGGAGAACACCAGCAATGACGTCGGCCGTCTTCACAACTGTTTCGCTAGAGGGGAGAACAACAACAAGAGCCAGCAAATTGCATTCCACACAAGCCTAGCTTGGTAAGCAAATCTCCCTTTTCACTTATTATTCAAATAGAGGGAGGTGGAACAAAGCCATTCAAGAATAGCACCATAGCTCTAATACTCAGAATAGTTGGCTTAGATACTGGCTGCTCGAATATTGCTGCTACTCCCGCTGCTGCTATAAACTAGGGAGGGTGGTTTGTGACAGGGGAGTACGCGTGCGAGAGCCCCACTTTGCTTTGCTGATGTTAGTGGTAGTGCTGCTGCTAGAAAATCAATATTGTTATTTTTTTCGCCTAGATGGGGAAGGACACACACAGTTGACAGATGCACCACACACACATTTTCCGTGCTCCACAGTTTTTTTGCTGTTAGTAAAAGGAGCAGAGATGAGACGAATGAAATTGTTGTTTTTGATGGGGGAGCGGGGGGGGGCAGCTGAATTAACAAGCATTGAGTGAAGGAGACAGAATGTAAAGCAGGTGACGGGGGGAGCGAAGGTGAGATTAAGTTATAGGTCGCTTGCTGGGTTAGGCGGCAGTAGTAAAGAAGGGTAGTGGAAAACAAGTTTGAGACCTCCTTCAAATCCCTGTCTTGTCTACTACTACTCGCTGCTGTTGCTGCTGATTGAACTGTGTTGCCTTAGCTTTGGCCAGCTCACAATTGTTTACAGCAATTAGGGGGCTTTGAAAATATTTATGACACAACACTATTGTAAATGAGTGTTTAGTACATAGTTGCCATAATGAATTGCAACCATATTTGTTGTTGACAGCTGTAGAGTAGTATCAGATTTATAAAAATGTAGGACACACACCCACACATGCCAAATACTATATAGAGATATTCAGTTGAGATAGGCGAAATTTTATTCTAAATTTCTTCAATGAACAACAATGCATCGGTTTAGGCGTGCAAACAGGCGCGATTGCGGTTGTTGATAACTTTGTTGTAGTTCTTTAAAAGAAATATCGTTGCGGCTGATTAGCTACCTAGGTCTTCGGTAGACATGAATTTTGAGCACTGATGAGCATAAAACTTTGAAGTTCAAAGTGCATTTCTAAGAGTGGTTTCAGACGCAGACAAATACGCTGATCACGATTCTGATTCAGAATTACATGTTTGCTTAGTAAAAAATAACTTCAAACTCAAAAGCCTTTTCGTCTCGCTCTCCCATTTTCGGAAATTTTTCGTCAAAAAGATGCTGAATGAAATTCTCTTTCTGATGCAACTAAAATTTAGGTCGATGCAGGCCGATTTCCGCTTTTAATCGCGGTTTTTTGCTCAAAATTATTATTTGTTATTATTATTAATTTGTTCAAAAATGCTGAGTTTCTGGGAAAAACACATTTTTTCGCAAACATTACAACAGATTGCAAAGTTTTTGTGCTCATTAAAAAGAACAACTCATTCTGGTCGAATAAAGTTTTTAAACGAGTGTACATCACCAAATTTTACTGAGCATAAATTGTTTAAAAAAAAGTACTGGTTTTTTGAATACCAAACTTGGAAGGCCACAACTAGACGAATTAGTAAGTGGCCGATTCGGTGCTTCGACTTAACACATTACAATACAAAATCATTTAGATCACATTTTTAATTTTTTTACTGAAAAGCATTATTGTAGGAGAAGCAACAATTCAGCTGGAAGAATTAATAAATTTAGGTGTCCGAACAAAGAAGAGTGGAATCGAAATCTGATTTGGAAAAGGGTACAATAGCTTTATGTCTTCTGAAGTTATAGGATGACTGAAGAGACGGGATATTTAGATTAATATCGATTATTTTCAATACTATTTTGTGATAGAAAACAAGGTCAGCTTTAAGTGTCTTTTGAAGAGTTCCATTTTGAATAATCTAAAGCTTCTCATAACGAGGTTTATTAGGATATTTATTCCTAGTGATCTGAAGTATATTTGATAAAGGCAATTGTCTGAATCCGCTCTATTTCTTAATATCTTTTTTAAATAAGGATTATACATTACAGAAGAAGTTTCAATTATGGGTCTTACATATGTCATGTATAATTGTACAGAACTTGTAATCAGTCGAGTGAACAGCCTAAAAAAGAGTGAAGGCGAGAATAAGCAGTTTGCATAGGTTTTCTAAGTGGTCATTCCATCTTAAGTTTAAGGTAAGAACTATGCACAAATCCTTAATTGAATTTTTAACAGAAGCTATTTGATTGGCATTTCAGATAATATATATGGCGATGTTCTTTTTGCCAAGGTGTAAAACTTTGGATTTTTCAGGGAGATTTTTAGCTCATTTCACAACACCATTCGAAAAATTTGTATGAAACTTGCAAGTTTTGGGATAAGTCTCTCTGTCAAAGCTAACATAAGCTTTCAAATCGTCGGCATATAAACTTTAGCTGTACTTCTGAGGACTTGACAAGAAGATGAGAACTCAGAAATATAGAAAATAAAAAGAAGAATGCTCTTAATTTAATAAATGCTCTTTTAATAAATAAATGCTCTTAATTATCCAGAATGTTTATTCATGCCTATTTTTTGATTGCATAAGAAAGAGTAATATTCGAGCTATAAAACAGTATATTCACGCATGGAAAGCAGTACTTACAACTTTTTAGAAAATCGATTTAAAAAGTATCAACATATTTCGTAAATTTTTTTTGACGTGAAACTCGTTTTTTGCCAAGCAAACTTGAAATTCTGACATCAAATTTGTGCTCAGCATGGTCGATTTGCTTATAAAAATGATGTCGAACCCAAAAACTTTCTGTGAAATTCCAAATCCTTCAAGACAATGAAATATGGGGATTATAACTGGCAAACCTTTTTCTGCCGTAAAAGACTTTTATTACCGCAAATTTACTTTTTTTGCCGCAAATTTTTTTTTGCCGTAAAGGACTTTTTCTCCGCAGAAATACTGTTTCTTGTCGCTAATTTACTTTTTCTTGCCGCTAATTTACTTTTTCTGCCGCAAAATTTTTTTCGCTAATTCACTTTTTTTGCCGTAAATTTACTTTTTGCGTAAATTTACTTTTTTTGCCGCGAATTTACTTTTTTTCTGCGGTAAATTCGCTTTTTTCTTGCGCAGCTTTATTCTGATAATGAATGTTTTTGAAGGAATAACGCTGGATTTATTAATGGAGGCTTTCGGGTGAGCATGGATGTCAAAGAAACACGGTTGTTGTGCGAATTACCTAGATCAACCAAACTAAACCTTCAGAACGTTTTAATTGATACCAGGATATCTTCATTCATACCTCTCTTTCAAAAGAGTTAGATCTATCGTCCGTATAAATTTCAAATTAAACCCCATTTAAAAGTTGCTTGTCCGGATCTCTCTGGGTGCATGCTTAATGATTTTTAATATTTTATTTACGAGTTTGGTATCAAAATGATCCTTAGTCTTTTGGAGGCCCAAGTAGACTGTCACCGGTTACACAATATTGAAGCTAATACCTACTTAAAGGCCATTGCCGTCCCGACAACGGTTGTCCCCCGCCAATTCAATTTTTTTTTCTGAATCATTGAAATTCTGTACGAATTTTTCAACTTGGTTTCTAACAAAACTATAACTAAAATTAAATTCTAGGCTTTGTTTTATTAGAAACCAAGTTGAAAAATCATTACAGAAGTTGAGTGATTGAGCACGAAAATTTGAATTCGCGGGGACAGTTCAAAAAGGTGCAATGGCCTTTAAGATTTCAAACCTGCTTTTTATTAAAAAATTGCCCATTTTTGTTACTCGCTGCTTTGATATCTTATAATCTAATGATTCCCTGCTTATTTTTTATGTGCTTGCACAGCCCCTGTGAAGCCTAGAACTTTATCCGAAAAAAATGTTTCTGCGCAAACAGGAGACTTTTTTAAAAGCTACTCACAAGCTACTCACATTTCTATGGTAATTTTAATATAAAAACATTCCCATCAAGTTTTTGTGCAGCTCTAAGTTTAGAAACTTGCTACCGCCCTTTCAAAAGTCAATAAAATAGGTAAGCGGCGCTAGTAGTGAATACCCTCCTCCAAATCTGACCTATCAAAAATAGCTGTAACTACCCTTTGGAACAACAAATTTAGGCTCAGCCCTTAGGCTTGGAAGTAGGCCAGCGTACGGAAGTTTTGACTAATAAATGCGTGACGCTATTTTTCTGGGGTCTGAGAAAGATATTTGGGTAGTCTTTACTTAAGTTTAGAAGGAAAAATTAAGTTTAATTTAAGTTCAACTCAAATAATGAAAAAACATAAAAAGTGCACCCAGAGAGATCCGACCAGAGACTTTTAGATTAGTTTTGAGTTGAATTTTAAAGATTTCCATGCGATAGATACGGACAGCCGATGTGCCCTCCTATTATGTAAACTTCTTAAAGGTGCATTACTCTAATCAATTTATAGCCACCTCTAACTAACTTAAGCTACTTTAAACAATCCTGAACCACTAAAAACATTAAAACAGCTCTAAATACCCAAACAGCCTAAATAACCTCAATCCAGCCTGAGTACTTAAAATATTATTATATTATAACATTTGAAGTATTTAACATATCATAAATGTTAAAAATAGCGTATTTGGGTGCATGCAAGGTTACTGCTCATTCGGACACCCTTCTTTGGGCAGACCAAATTTGGGCAAGTCTCATTTGGGCACTAATTTCAAGTATACTTTATTTGAAAATAAAAAGCTGCGGGATAAGCTAAGAAATTTATAGAAGATATACGGTAAGCACCTTGTTGGTACCCGTACAAACTAGGTAACGGCTTGTTCACTTTGTTCGAGTGAGAGTTCGAGTTCGGGTTTTTGAATAGACGAACACCTGTTACACGAGCTTGAACTCTAACTCGAACAATGTGAACAGCCATAAGACCACCTCGATACCATTACACAAGTTAATCTTAAGTACAACTACTAAGACACCTTAACAAGAGTTTTCTTGGGTACTTCGAACAAAAAAAAAGTAAATTCACGTCAAAAAAAGTAAATTGGCGAAAAAAATTTTGCGGCAGAAAAAAGTAAATTGGCAGCAATAAAAAGTGTTTTGCAGCAAGGAAAAGTAAATTTGCGGCAAAATGAAGGAAAAAGTGCGGCAAAAAAAAGTATTTTTACGACAAAAAAAAGTAAATTGGCGGAACTTACATTTGCTGCAGAAAAAAAGTAAATTAGCGGCGAAAAAAAAGTATTCTGTGGCAATAAAAGTCTTTCTGCGGCAAAAATAAGTATTTCTACGGCAAGAAAAAGGTTCGCCCGTTAAAACGGGGTATAACCAGGGCTGCATCGGATATGAAAAAAAATACCGGATCGGATATCGGATATTCAAAAATATCGGATCGGATATCAAAAAGTGCCGGATATCGGTTATCGGATATCGGATATTTTCAAAATTTTCTCGTAAAACACTTTATTTGCACTTTGCTATGGTTCCGTTCCTTTCAAAAAATGCATCCCATTTTGTTCGTTAAGCATCTGAAAGCCATAAATGTAAGCTTGGAAGAACAAGACAAATAAAACGCAGGAGAAAATCGTGTAAAAATGACCGCAAAAGAATTCGTTTTCACCTATTTTTAAAAATAAATTCAAAAAATTATTCAAAAGTTTTTTTTTTCAAAATAGCCTCTCTTTATCCGATTTTATCCGAAAATCGGTCATTTTTTCGGATATCGGATACCGGATATCGGATGTCGGATATCGGATATCCGATGCAGCCCTGGTATAGACGTTTGACTACAAATGTAACATTTTTAGCGTTCTGCCCTATGTTCTGTTTTTAAACTACTCACCGTTAAAACTTAAAAATAATCTACTCACCGTTAAAACTAGGGTTGGGTAATTCTCCGAAGAAATATTTTTTGGGTAATTACCCGGTAATTATCGGTAATTACTAATACTAATTACCTAATGGCTAAAATTGATTTACGCCCTCAAAAAACTGATTTACGCCCTCAAATTTATTATTTACGCCTCAAATCAGAAAATTGATCAAAATACTGATTTACGCCTCAAATGCTCATTTACGCCCTCAAATTTATCATTACGCCCTCAAATCGATCAAAATGCTTATTTTAGCCATCAAACTGCTCATTATTTCTTTTAAACTTATGAACCTAGATGTAAATTAAAAAACAGAGAAGTCTCTAGTTGCCTTAAAGGGGATGATCATATCGGCTAGGTCATAGGTTCTAATTCCTCTGGTATACACTCATTTTTTTCACAAATTTTAGTGAGTTCACCGACTTTGCTGTCAGCAACTACCACAACAATCTGTGCGTTTAACACTTATGATCGTCAAAATAAAAAATAAAACAGCTAAATTATACGTACCTAGGTCTATATACCTAACATCTGCCTATTTTGTTGACTTCTCAAGGGTTTGCTTACTTTTTAGAGTCGCCATTAGGTGAATGTTTTGCTAGCAAAAAAACAAAGTAAAAATGTTATGGTTTAACAATTTTATTTGCCGTATTCAACAATAACAACTATCCAACAATTTAATGACTTGACAAGAAGTCTAAAGCACGCCCAACTTTCTTTTTCTTCATAGAGTTCGGCGTTGTTCGTAGTGCTGGACGGCATTCTAAATCCGGTAGCATGTCTGTAGTCCACCCCAGGTAGTCTTTTCGAAGAAGCCAGGATTGGGAGAACTTCAAGCACCAGTCCAAGACGTTCAATTCCACACCACTTTGCAGCCCAGTGTCGAGAAAGAGTTCTTGTTGCTGAAGAAGTGTGTCTAAGATTTTTCAAGATTGATATAGACGTTAGAGCTTACCTACCGCGAATTCGCAAATATTGTAGCCGAGATAAGACAGCACATCATCTTGGAGTGCTTGGAGTTAGGGGTGAGCTTGACGTGCACTTGCTATGGCGCCAAATATTTGCTGCATGCCCAAGTGTCCTCATTGCGATGAGATAGCAGTGAAGTGGAAAGAAAATCTTAGAAGAGAGGTAGTTCAGCGTCATCAACTTGTAGGTCCCATCTGCTTGGAAAACCATTGAAAAGAATTGGCGGCGCACGGGCTCAGTTTGATATCACGAGAATCAACTTCACTGACGGACGTTCAACTTTGTTTTCGCCACGCACTGCGATATTCTTATAGAGAAAAAGCGACTGCGTATGGCCTGTCTTCATCTTTTTAAACAAGACGCGAAGTGGAGGGTACTTACTTGTTATATCCTTGTAGCGAACTGTGAGATCTTTTGAGTAGCGGAGGCGCATACGAGCCTTGCAGTCGAACTTTTTTTTTCGCTTCTTCTTCGAGTAGTGGCACAAGTATAGGTCGTTAGCTGCCTTGATTCCTTCTTCAGCGAGTCGTAGCAATAATCCTTCCGTGTTCAGCAAGCCAGCATCGATCTCCTCCTTGTTCTTGCAGAGCATAATGGTTTCCACTCGTAGCGGGCCCTCGCTTCTTAAGCATCTTAATTTAATGGTAAATCTGAGAAATTTGAGGCTGTAAATAATGATTTGATGGCAAAATAAGCATTTTGATCGATTTGAGGGCGTAAATAATAAATTTGAGGGCGTAAATGAGCAATTGAGGCGTAAATCAGTATTTTGATCAATTTCTGATTTGAGGGCGTAAAAAAATTTGAGGGCGTAAATCAGTTTTTTGAGGGCGTAAACTACTTATAGCCATTACCTAATTACTAATTACTAATTACCCAAAGCCGGAGAAATACTCAAAGATGTCTTTACGATAAGTATTTCTCCGGCTAATTACCCATCACCCAACCCTAGTTATAACGAGTAGCGCCAAAAAAATGATATTTCGAAATAACTAAACGAGTCCTAAAAGGGCTGTGCACGGCCGGGTTTTGGTCGGCCCGGCTCGCTGCTTGACCATAGAAGCCCGGTCCGGAAGGGTGTCGGGCCGGCCTGAAAAAGCACGGAAATTTTTCGAACAGTGAACCAAAAAAAAATTCTCCACAAATTTTTTGAATTGTGTTTAATTTTCATTTTACTGAAATTTATTGTATATTTTCAATGAAAGCACTGCTCGTGCCCCCCCCCGTCAGATTTTTCCGAAAACGGTGTAGGTAAAATGGCCTGAAAATGGCCTGGTGCCCCCCCCCGTCAGAATTCCTGCGTACGCCACTGTCGGTGGTGATACACATATTCTGCTACAAAGGTGGTATTTATCAGGTGGTTGTGTTCATATATTCAAATGGTTCTTCCAAAGTACCAAATTGACAGTACCTGTCTGCAATACATGGAAAGGTATTCAGGAATACTGCCCAGTTTTATAAGTGGTGTTACCTGTACATGAGAAGTTGCCATTAATGACCGAGAGTTGCGGCGGCATACAAAGAAATACTCCATAGATTGCACGTTTCCCAACTAATGGAAGTACTTCTTTTCAAATTTTTTTAAGCTCCTCCCACACTCCGGCGTAACACGTAACACGTAACAAATTCGTTATGCTACTCGTGTTACGCGAGCCTGTTACGCGTAACACTTTTTTGAGTCTCGTAACAGACCCGCGTAACAAAAGTCACGTAACAGCACTTTTGATGTTACGCGTAACATTTCGCGTGTTACGCGTAATGTTACGCGTAACAACTGAGTCGCGTAACACATTTGAGGTCAACGATTCTTTCTTGTTTGTCAACATTTACGTTTAAACGGCGATCATACAAAGGTAAAGGATGCTGACTGGAGACATACAGAAAGATATTTACAGTTTTCTCTGTCCAACAGACAGATCAAGGTAGTGCAGAGCCAAGTACTCAGGTGGTCTGAATCAGGTGATAACACCTGAAAAGTCTGATCCAATGCCAGGGCACATTATATCAAGTCCTCCTAAAAATACACAGTCTCTATCCCTCGAGAATTTCCTATCTTTTTAATCAGATATCCGCGCATTCTTTTCACAGGGCTATTCACAAAACCCTCTTTGCATAGAAAATCTTTATATAGTGTTTACCATCAGCAAGTGCTATTTTTTTATATTTTAGACCAGGATCATTATTTATTTTTTCGCGATCTTTTTTTAATCAATAGATATGGCTGAGACGAGGCGCGTAACAAAGTGCTTTTTTTCAATTTAATTCAAAATACCGATGAAAATTTATTTGGATAGTAACTCAACCATCTGGATACCCTGTTTACCTGAAAGTACTAAAACTGCCTGGAGGGTGCCCCAACGCCTGAATGCTACTCCAGTCGCCTGCGTGTGAGCAAATCGCCTTGATCCCACCTCAACTATCCGGAAAGTGTACGATCAGAAGGTATCCTGAATCTTCTAGAAGATACAACAATTTTTCGTGTAATTCTATCTTTTTGAAAAACGGTTAGATTTCATATTATTAAGGGTTACAAGCGCCTATTGGCGACTCTAGTCATTCTAAAGTCATTTAGGGTATATGCACGAATTTGCTGACAATCTGATGATTGTTTAAAATAAACTAATTTTTTAAATAGGCTGCCAATATTATACAATATTATGCCAATAGTATTTTATATAGTCAAGTCTCGACATAACGCGACCCCTGGGACCAGAAAAAGGTCGCGTTATACCGAACGTGAATATGACCAATTCTCTTTTTGCTGGAATCATTTCAAGGTTGCGTTGTATCGAGACACGACTGCATTATGAGTTTGTTAAAAAAAGTTCAGCCACCGGGCATGACCACCTGAGCATCAGCACCTGGGCGGCACCACCACCTGGGTTACCCAATCTGAATACGACTACCTGGATACCAACCAAAAGATGAGTTTGCGAAAATTGGGAGAAAGTCGGGAACCCAAACATCCACAAAAAATCCAGGCTAAAATACATTATCTCCAATTTGGACGGCAGGAAATTTTTTTTAGTGCAAACTTTGATCATACATTTTGTACTTAAAAAGAAACTAATATGCTGTACTGAGTGCTCCGGAAAGATATCCAACATAGGTTCGCAAAACGTAGCAGAAAGTTGAGCTCTAAGTTAAAAGTGGCGAAAAAAGACACAGCGGATCCAAATACTATATGGGGAATAACTTAGCAAAAGCGAGTCACGTAACAGGGTGTTGTTACGTGACTCAACTCGCGTAACATGAGATGCTTCCTAAATAGGAAAATTTCTATCTCTTCAGAAAATTCTATTTTTTAGAAACTTCTACACACTCTTAAATCCCGTTAAACATAAGAAGACAAACATTTCAAAAGGTCAAAACACAAAAAAATGAATCCAGAAGCCGAAAATCAGGTGTTACGTGACTCGATGTTACGCGTAACAAAATAGTGTGTTACGAGACTTTGTTACGTGACTCGAAAGCAGTGTTACGCGTAACAGACATGCGTAACACGAGTCGCGTAACAAGTTCTGTTACTTAACTCGTGTTACGCACTCGTGTTACGCGACTCAAAACAGTGTTACGCGTAACACTAGTCAAATTGTGTTACGCGGGTCGTGTTACGCCGGAGTGTGGGGGAGCTTTACAAAAAAATATTAAATTTTCAGAAAATTCCGATTTTTTTTTCAAAATTTGGACATTATAGGGTACAGTATATATACCGGGTCGACCGGGCCGGGCCGCGGGCCGAGACATTTTAGGCCCGGCCCGTGCCCAGCCCTGGTCCTAAATTAATAAAATCGGACTTGCGGAGCAAGAATTTCACACAAAAAGCGCTTTTTCAAAAATCCATCGGCACAGAATTACTCAGCATTAAATTCTGAGTGAAAGGCGACGCTGTTCGCGTCGGCCTTGACCGTGTTAAAGAGGTCACGGAATTTCCGGAAATTCTGCGGGGAATTTTTCGGGGAATTCCCCATTTGACAACTTTATAAAAAACAAAAAAGTTGCTAAAAAATTCAGCTGCTTCATAAATACCGAAACCAGTGATGCGGAAAAATTTTCAATTTTCAGGTTGGTCAAAAAGAGTTCTTTTCGTTTCAAAGAAAATGCCTGCACCGCCTGCAATATCTGAAGCCTCTCGTCTTCTACAAACACAAGCCATGACTATGCATACGCAGGCACCAACGCAAGCACCAATGACACAGCAAGGGGTGACAGCAATTCCAGTAAATGCTAAGCAAGCGCTAAAGGTAGAAAGAAAAAGACGAATAGAGCAAGTCAATGGTGAATTGGATATGTTGATTTCGCGTCTCATGAATGTTTTGCCTGGAGCTGATGGTGAGAGCTTCTTGAAGTTTCAATACCATCAGTTTTTCAGGAAAGATCGATGCCCTCAAAGATATGCAAGAGCTGCACGCCCTATGTCTCAGGTACTGAACTATCATTTTGTGTCACCGTTAAACTGGTATTTTATAGAGCTCGCGAGCGATGCATGAGCGAAAGAGCTCTACTACGTGTTGGTGCAAATATATTTATTCTGGGCGACATACATGGTCAATTTCAGGTACTTTACAATTCGAGAATTTTCTCTGACTTAAACTCTCTTTTAGGATCTGAAGGTACCCGTCGGGATCTTATGAAGACTTTTAATCCCGTAGTTTTTAGAAAGTCTTATCGATTCTGGGACTGCCTCCGAAGCGTCGTTATCTCTTTCTCGGTGGTCTGTGTTTGGATATGTTGTGCGTAGGACTCTCACAATACATTTTTCAGATTATGTTGATCGTGGTTTAAACAGCTTGGAAACGATCACTCTGTTATTAGCGATGAAACTACGATATCCAAGGTTTTATTCAAGTTGCCTAGCAGTTCGTTTATTATTTAGTTTAGGCGTGTCTATCTTCTTCGTGGCAATCATGAGGCCGAGCTACAAACGTCAGCTATGGGTTCATGAAGGAATGCCGAATAGATTTGGGAAGGAAGATGGTGCCTTTTTTGGTTTTTATTTTATTCAGCTTAAGCTCCGTTTTCAAGGATCTCGGATTTGGACTGATTTCCAACATGTTTTTAATGTCATGCCTGTTTCTGCTATTGTGGGTACACGTATTTTCTGTGCTCACGGCGGAATATCTCAAGAAGTAGTTTTTTGCGTAAAATGTACTCTTTGAGCATGTAAACTTTTAGCTCGTTGATTGGAAACAATTTGATCGTATGGTTCGCCCAACGGATGTTACCGACGTCAGTCTCCTTACCGATTTGCTCTGGTTGGCTATTGCTGAGTGCATTACGCTTAAAACTGAGTAATTTAGGTCTGATCCATGTCCAACGATCGAATATTACGCAGAAAGCCCTAGAAATGTGTCGCAGGCCTGTCTTATCAGCCCACTTGTGCATTATCAATAAATATTCTTTTTAGGTTTTCGGATCTAAAGCCGTTGATGAATTTTGCATGAGAATGGGTGAATCGAGCTCTTACTGTTTTCATTATGTATTTGGGCGTTCAGGAATCGATATGATTGTCCGAGGGCATCAGGCTTCTAAAGGTGGGATTTTCGTATATTTTTGTTTGCATTGTAGCCCTTGTCTTTAGACGGCTACGAAACTTTCTTCAACAACAGATGTGTAACGATATTCTCCGCGCCACACTATGTATTTTTTGCTTTTTTTTGACCTTGCTGATACAGTTAATACATGTTTAAGACGGATATGAAGAATCGTGGAGCTCTGATGTGAGTGAGGCTTCTTATTACTAAAATTTTATGAGAGTTGTCAGAGAGATTTTCGTGACTTTTTTAGTTACTTTTCTAACTCCTCTCTGGTGAAAATTTGTTTGAACAAATGGCTCAGAAAAGAAAATTAATGTTTTGGTGTATAGTGTTGAATAGTAAAATTTTTGTTTGGAGCTGCTGGTCTGTGTATGATTTTCCCGTGGATAAGGCTAAAATCAAAGGTGGGCTAAGCCAAAACCGTATTTTGACATTAGAAACGAAAAAAATTGTTTCAATTCCGAATCGACAGGTTGAGAGAGAAAATAGAAAGAAATTGCAAGTTAAACGTTATGCCATACGGAAGGAATAAAACTCCCTGGTGTGTCCTAAAATTCGTTATGACCCATCCATTTTAGGTATGTATCGACAAAACTTCAGTGTTCTATCTACTGCTATTCGAAGGCCGAATCTCCTCAGTTGTGTCAAACCATAAAGCTATAAAATCGTAATTGTATTGTGCTTGCTGTAATGCATTGCAGAAGATTCTAATAAAATGTATTTCATGTAGTAGGATTTGACACATTTGTCTTTGAGTGAGCACCCGTACTGTATCGTTCTTACGTAGCTGTACTTATTTTATTGTTTCAGATGCAGTCGTAATTTTCTACTTCAATCAATCTTTTATTCTCAATAAATCAGTGTCGTACGATCAAAAAAGTAGTATACAAGCATTTAAAGTTATAAAAAAAATGGTCAAATTAATTACTTGATTTCTATTGAATTCTTTTTTACAAATACAAACAAATATGTCATCTAAGAGTATTGCATATGAAATTGAAAATCCTCAGTAATCATCTTTCTAATTACATACAGCATTTCCAATAAATTATTCATCAGACTCTTCATTGCTTAACGAGCCTTCAGATCCCTCCTCTAAAGCCTGTTTCCTAGACACCTGTCTGCTGTATGAGCCAGTTAGGTGACTGCAGGGTCTCAGCTTCTTCTCGCAGAATTCGGCCACGCGTTCGCATGCCTCTCTGGTCACGTCCTCAGGATAAGTCAGTACGAGGCGGAACCAGTTCGGCAAGTTAAAGGCAGAGCCAGGCAGGCAATACACACTCTCTTCCGTGATCAGGCCTTGCACAAACTTGGTCTCTTCACCATATATCTCTTTGTCGAAACCGACCATCATGTACATGGCGCCTTGAGGTTTTAGTGGTTTCAATCCAGGAATTTTGGATAAAACCTCCCAGACCACGGCTGCATTCTTGGAGATCACCTCCTTGATGTTGTCAAAGTAGGATTGGGGAGTTTCCGCTAGGATGCGAGGAAGAGCTCCTTGTACCAGAGCACATGGACCAACTATTTTCTGGGATAGAGCAACCATTCCGGATTTGACGTCACTTAGCACTCCGAATCTGTTGTGCACTATGACCCAGCCAAGACGCCAGCCAGGCACTAAGTAGCGTTTGGCGATTCCATCACAGGTGATTATTGGGACTTTAGGAGAAAGGGTGGCCATTGGGTGGAAGTGAGCTCCATCGTAGACTAGGTCACCATAGATCTCATCAGCGATTATTGTGATCTGGAAAAGAAAAAATAATTAAAAGTGATGAACTATTATTAAGAAAAAACATTTTTTATAGAGAAAAAATTCAATTATTTTTGTTTCCAAAATTCACTGGACAAAGATATTATAATATTGCAAAGCTCACCTTATGTTTGTAGGCAATTTTGAGAATGGCCTCCAAATGCTCCTTGGGGAAGACAACTCCTGTTGGATTGCTTGGATTATTGACAATTATAGCCTTGGTGTTGGCATCTATCTGCTCTTCCAGATGATCTAAGTCAATCAGTCCACCGTCATGCATCTTCAGCCTGTACTGTTTGGTGTCGATTTTGTTGGGTTTACAGAGGGTAGCATAGAGAGGGAAACCAGGGATTGGCACCAAGATGTTATCTCCTGGATCAGCTATGGCCACAATGACCATCTCCAGAGCATGTGAGCAACCACTGGCCAGGATAACATCATCAGCTGAAATTGGTGCTGCTGGATGAGTAAAATGTCTAGCCACTGCTTCTCGAGCTGTTTGGCACCCCACTGCTGGGCCATAACCATCAAATTTGTGCTCATCAATAACATCATGCATAGCTGAGATGGCTGCTTGACTGGGTGGGAGATTGCCGGTTAAGGTGGGGTCGCCCAAGTTTAAACGGATTGGCTCTTTCAGTGGGTTCGGTGGCACAGACAGAGAGTCACAAATTTTGCGGATGGGTTGATGGTGTTCTGAGAATGTTCACTAGCTTTCATTGGCGCCCACTCTCTTTTCTCGTTGCGACGTTTCTGCTAAAAATTGCTGGGTTAGAAGTGGTTTAGTACAGCAGAAAAATTAATTAAATATAAGGTTATAGTTAACTTTGAAAAGAAATTTAAAAAAACTTACAATCTTTGGTGGCACTGGCTTCATTTGCGTGGGCTGCTTTTCATGAATGATCTGCTCAAGAAAAGTTTTTCCAAAGCCAGCTTCTCTCCTGGCTCTCTCTAGTTTCTTGTTCTTTGCCACTACATTCCTGACATGTTCCGGATAAGACATTGGTGATGTAGCTAATTCCGTTGAATACATCTTTCGATTATCCAAAGTAATAGTAGGCTGAGAAGAAGAAGAAGCAATCAAATAAAGTGGTAGCTGGATAATCGGATTGAAGATAATACAAAAGTTGTAATGGACTGAAAACTAAGTTGGTTTGTTGAATACAGAATACATTTGTTGCCCTTTTATATGAATGGTTTGTGATCTCCGCTCCTCCCCCTTCTCCCACTATTGCTCATGCATTCCTGTTGCACATTGAAACAGCCTCGTGTTTCAACGCCAAGCGCTGGCTAAGCATGATGATGATGAAAAATTTTCTGGTCTGGTCTTTCATTGTGCTCTGTGGTTAAGAGGGGAGGAGATGGGCGGACTGTCTTTTTATTTTCCCTTCCTTTGATTTCCTTTCCCAGCCTCTTACACGTGGGGTGGGCAAAGCATGATGACATAGTTGCTACCCTAGTGGTCTCTCTTGTGCTGATCATCATCTTTGGAAGTGTGTCAATGAAACAAAAGCATAAATTAGGAGGTAAACAATTACTGGACTGTTTTGTTGTCTGTGGGCTGGTTTTTTGATTTTTGCTGACAATATCGGTGTTTGGAGGAAAAATCGGAAAATTGGTAGTTTTTGTGAAATTTGGTGTAAACAGTTGTGCTGTTGCATCATTTGAGCACAGAAAAAAGGATGAGATGGATTCAATGAAAAGAGATGGTAAAGATTTGAAAGCAGAAAGATTATCATTTTGTTAGAAAATTGCATCATTTGAATAATCTGCGGTTGAAATGTTGGTAGAATATAAAGTGCTATGTGAAAAAAGCTTAAGAAAATGACTATAAAGTGTAAAAAATAACAAAAAGCGCTGCCAGAAAAAAAACACGAAACTAGACAATACATATTGCAATTTTGTCGTTTAATAAGGAGGGGGTGGTGGGTTAATAGAAAAATACGGTAATTTGCAATCTGCCAAAATATTCCTCGAAATTACCAAAACTCAAATTTTTTAAATTTACAAAAAAGGCAAATCTGATGTGATGACTCTGATAATATTTTTAATAAAAGTTGGGTTGCTATTTTGAGATTTTTTATTTTGACCTAATAATGTTGGTCCGACTTTCAGAAGGACAATATTTTTCATTAACTCAAATTTTGGTGGCCGTATTTTTTTGACATTTCTTTTAAGTTGTTGATTTTTCCTACGTGATAGCACTATCATGTAGCCCTACAATTATTGGATCCTTACGTGGTATCATTGACCGACATCTTTTAGAAATGCAGAAAAAACGAAAAAACTATGAAGCTAGTCAAAACATAATTTAGAGGGAGGGACCCTCACTGTGACTTGGGGTTTTTTCGATAAATTTTTTATGCGCGTATTCTTGTAGAGCGTGCCCATATCCCATGTGAATTTGGCTCCTCACCTCTGAAACTCAATAAAATTTTAGGAACGACCCATGGCCCAGGGGTCAGCTATGAAAAACCTTGATGGGGGTATTGAGGTGTTTTTAGAACTTTGAGTGACCCTTGTACCAGATTTTGTAGACCTTCAGAGCTGAAGAGCCAGATTTGTGAGGAACTTGATCACGCTCTACAAGAATATGGAGAAAAAATTGCATCGAAGTTACCCCAGGTCACAGTCAGGGTCCCTCCCTTGTTAGTCAAAAAGTAAAAAAATGAGAAAAGAATATTTGCCAAATTATTTTTTGGCAAAACTAGATTTGGAAAAAACTAGATTTTGGCAAACTATATTTGACACACGAGATTTAGAGAGATACACTGACCGCCTAGCTTCATGGTTCTTTTATGTTATTCGCACCACCTCTTTTTTCTCAATTCAAATATATTCTTCTTTATTTATTTTGCGTACACAGACAAAAAAACGCTTTCTCAACGAGCAATATCAAAGGGTATAATTAAGCAATGTTCTTCAGTAATTCATTGAATGGATCATTCTCTTTGCTATGATTTCTCCACCAGAATTCTTCGAGGTAGGCAACTAGATGATGACGCGAAGTACCACATTGGACCTTATTTCGCTTCTTTGATATGAAACGCATGAACGCCACATCCATTCCACAGTGTTGGTGTGTGCGCCAGTTTCTGGATCTACGAAATTTTTCCTGTGATTTACAGTAAGATGGGAAAGAGTAAGATCATTTCGCTCCAATCCATTGCACCCATTCCACATGTCTGAAATTATAATCGGTTCTGGATGAATTCGTCCACTGATGACTTCTTCCAGTGTTGGTGCATCTCTGATCAGTCTTTATCAGCCAAGAGTCGATCGTTCTTTTCTTCATGAGCGGCTTTGAAGACATGGCTATAATAAGACTTGGATAAACAAAGAAAAAGAGAAAAAGCGTATGAAAAATTGAAAAAAAAGACGTGGTGCGGATAACAGAAAAAAACCCTTGAAACACTTGTAATTAAATCTTCTTGCTTATTCTAGGTTTATCAAACCTCCTTCAGCCGCCAATTTGTTATTATAGTTAAGAGAAGTTTGCATGAAAAAAATTCTATTTTAACTATGAAGAGAATTCGGGAGCTTTGTCAATTTTCAATTGATTTTTTGTATGCTTTTAGATTATTATGAATGAGCCCTTATGCTTTTTTGCGTTTTCTTTATCAAATAATGTTCGCTTTCTCACGTAATGACCATCTGTGGTCAAAAGCCGTGGCTGTTCAGCCTTTGGTGGACTGATCTCTTCCTCCTACCTCTTGTTCTTCAATGAAACAAATGGTTTATGTGTGTGTGTCAAAGAAACACTTTAGAATCAGTCTTTCTTTGTTTTGTCGTCGAAATCCATCTCCATTTAGGAAACAGACAGCAATAATGGTAGACAAGTGACAATTTTGATTAATAGTCTCTCATACACACACCCAGCCGAAACCAAACAAAAAATTGGCCAAAAACAAGACAAAAAAGTAATTTTAACCTTACAATAAACTTAAATCTGCTAGCAAATCTCTTTTAAAATTCATCTATTTCGGTCCATTTTTTTCGCATCAATCAGTTATCTATTTTCAGCAATCAAAACAACTATTTTGTGGCTATTTTGGTGTATTTGTAGCATGTGCACGCCTAAAAAGTGCTATTTTGGTCTTTTTTGTTCTCTCTACCCTAAGGAAATTGACCTCCTAGTCTTAGACACCGACTATAGGGCTTGTTGATTGTTGTTATGAACACACACACTTCACTGGCTGGCTGGGTGAGAAGAAACTTTTTTCAAAGAAAGAGAGAATAAAATATTTATGCTACCTCCTTTTTTGGACAATAATAATATTAGTGTGTGTGTTCTGGTGGATCATGAGTTGGGGGTGGTGTGCTTATGCACCACCAGTATTATCGGTATCTAAGCGGCTGCTGAGCGACACAACAACAAAAATATCATCATAATAATTGATACTCGTGTGTGCGAGCAATTGAACTACTAAGAACCAAAAACAACAATAGTTTGTTGTGATCACTGCCACTCTTTTCGTCGGTTATTTGGTTGACTGGTCAATGAGCAAACAACAATGACTCAAACTTTTAATGTCTCAAATACTTAGAGTGCTTTTTAAGCTGATCAGACAAGTAAGAACCTACAGAATTATAATTACTTACACACAAAGATTAAATATGGAAACTTAAATATGGAAATATGGAAAAAATGAAAACTTTATACTATAAGATTAGCGCGCTCTTTTACTCTTGTTTTTTAAATTTCTAATTTTTTCATCTGATTTCTTTAATTATTTTTCCAGCAATTATTTAAATCTAACAACTTTTCTAACGTGAAACTGACTATTTTCTATATAGACAATTTAATCTCAGACTTTTTATGTGCAATGAATAAGATGCAGAGGATAGATGTGGGCTGTAATTAGAGCATGCGCCATAATTAACGGAAACACGATAGACTTTTTATTCATGAATTTCGGATGCCGTATAACCTTTAGTAAACGGCCTTCCCAAAAGAGACTAAATCCACCTATTAGATACTTTTTCAAATGTTGTTTTGGAGATACCGTTTTTCTTTTATCAAATTTGTGCCTCCCAGTATCATTTAAAAAAAAATAAAAAATATATTAAATTTCTGTTTTATAATTATATAAAACACAAAATTATTAACCTTTCGTAAAAAAAACTAAACAGAGCAATTCTTGGAAAAAAGCTCCTATTGTAAAAAAACTTCTTTTAGATTGCAACTGTCCAAGAAATACTGGCTGATTCGCTTTCAAAGAAAATGTCCTTTTGTTATTGTGCAAAAAAATTCAAGAAGTAAAAAAGAAACAACAGGGAACTGAAACAGCACCGATTGCATTGAAACATCCAAGTTGTTTTGTCGGCCACCCTCAACTTGGTAAATAGCAAAAATAGCTGATCAGTCCCCAAAAATTAAAGTTGTTACATAGTGCACTCGAAGCAAGTGACATGTACAAGCGTACATACCTGTACGCTTAGAAAATTGGCGCCGGGCGCAAGATGTCCCAAAGGTAGCGGCGTCGGAGTGTATAATATGTGTCTGAGGTTAAATTTTTCGTTTATTGCTGCCGCAATTTAAGTAAGACGCGAAAAATACCATAACACTAAATAGGAAAAAAATAAACAATAAAATATTTATAGCACGAATTATTTTACACCCTGCCAAAATATGTTCTCAATCTTCTACCAATTATTTTTTTAACTTTTGGATAAGTTTATACGGAAGTACCGTATTTTCTCTATTAATTACCCCGGGGTAATTATTTTTCAACCCCGAAAAATCGAAAAAAATATTGTGATTTTGAGATTTTGGGTGCTCAATCAAAATCCAAAAAGTACAATCAACTAAGTTCGTGGTGATTAAGAAAACGCAAAAAACAGATTTGCAAAATAATTTTTTTGAGCTGAGATACAGGGTGTCTATGGGGTTATTAATAGAGAGGGGGTAACTAATAGAGAAAATACGGTATCTCCTATTTTTAAAGGGGCGTGCTCGCTTGTTCAAATGTTGTCCCCGCCAATTCAAAAAGATTTGTTAATTATAGAACTTCTATACGGATTTTTCAACTTAGTATAGTGTTAAAAGAGAAGTTCTGTAATTCTTTTCCTCTGCTTATAAAAAAACCTAGAATTCGCACACCGGATTCGTGATCAGAGTATCTGATTTGCTTCTAAAACCACTCTTAGAAGTGTATTTTGAATGTCATTTTTCAATTTTTCTCAGAACAATAAACTTTAGTTTGGTCGCACCCCTCAGATAATGGGAATTGAGTGTTTGGGCTCAAATAAGAACCTACAGTTTGCTGAGTAAGATAGCACCGAATTCGACCTTTTTTGTTGGTAATTCACCGAGCTGTGGCCTCCCAAAGTTTGGTACTCAGAAAAAACTAGTACTATTCTTAAAACAGTTCATACTCAGTAAAAATATGATGATGTACACTCGTTTTAAAAATTCATTCGACGCAGAATGAGTTGCTCTTTTTAATGAGTACAATACTTCATAGTCTGTATTTAATTTTGGTGAAAAAAGTGTGTTTTTTTTTCAAAAAAAATCATTATTTTTCAAACACCAATTTTCGGCGAAAAAACCACCATAAAAATTGGAAATCGGCGTGCACCCTCTTAAGTTTTAGTGCATTAAACAGGAAATTCAATTTCGCATCTTTCTGACCAAAAATTTCCAAAAAAAGATTGGGGAGGTAAGACGAGAGGCTTTTGAAGTTGGCTAGTCGTCACTAACTCTTTTTAATTTTTGACCTAAAATTTTTTTTCACTAGGAAAACCTAGACTTCTCACACAGGATTCGTGATCAGAGTATGTGATTTGCTTCTAAAACCACTCTTAGAATTGTATTTTGAATGTCATTTTTCAAATTTATCTCAGAACAATAAACTTTCAAACAAGTAAATAATTGGTAATTCAAATATTTATTGTGCTGAGAGGAATTTGAAATATGACATTTAAAGTGCACTTCTAAGAGTGGTTTTAGAAGCAAATCGGATACGCTGATCACGAATCTGGTGTCAGAATAATTTTTTTAGTAAAAAAAATTTTACGTCAAAAACTGAAAAATAAATAAGTGACAACTAGCCAACTTAAATGCTAATGAGTGAGAAAAACTATGACTTCGGCCTCTTTTTATACTTTTTCGAATGATGCATTCTACTATTACTAAGCTAAAAGTGATGGCGTTACGGTATACCGTACTAAATAGCGTATCAATAGTACCATACCCAAAGACCGACCGGTCGATTTCCACAACACCGAAATCGATGCCAAAATTTGAAATTGGTCAAAATGACTAAGGATGAAAACTTTACAGTTTATATGGTACCGACCAAGCCGATTTCGGCCGAAAACACCGTAATAAGATACCGACCGAAGAAGAAATATCATCTCTACACCAAAAAAATTCATACGCGAATTTTTTTCAATTAAAAAAAGTGGCATATTAATGAGTGGCTATTAGTTTTTAAACTAATAACTTTATATATTTTTTTTTTTTTGAAAATTTTGTTGAGCTCCAACATTAATTAATTAACTAATTTAATTATTATAATTAATTTTAATTAACTAATTTTGAAAGGCCATAGATTTGATCCGAAATTCAATATTTCGATGATCCTTTTTCAGTTACCTATTGCACTTTGCACGTAAAGATCACTTTTCCATGTAGACACTGAAAAAGGAACGGAAATAAAAAAAACATAAAGATCAGTTTTAACTAATCGACCCTTTGTTGTTTCATTGACAACAATTACTACTCCTCTTACAACAATTACAGCAGTCAGACCAAGGGCAGGAGCAGAAAAAGAGAGAACACAGAACCATAAGGATGAGCAATTTGTTGGCATTGAAACAAAATTGCATTTCAGTGTGTCATTTACCCCAACTATTTATTGTTTCATCGAATAAAGGTTCTGCTATTTTCCGATTATAATAGTAAAAAGACAAACATTGCAAAAATCGGCTGTTGGCAAAATATGTATTTTTTGTCAATGAAACATTATGCAAAACAGCACTATTCACTTAAATTGCATCAGATTTCGTTGAAGACCCGCCAACTATTTTTTTGTTGTGGTGTCAACTGGCTCCCTTTTTCACTCCCACCCACACCACCACTAGTACCCAAATAGAGGAGAGGTGGTTTGGCGGAAGCAGAACTTTCAATGAAACCCAAGGCAGAAGACTTGAAACAGGAGGATTATTGTTGTGCGGTAATGGTTGTTGGATACAGACACCATCATGGTGAATATGGTGATTAATTGGAGATCAGATGGATAAAAATAATTTTTAGATATCTGCACGAGATACTCTGAATCTCACGTGACTCGTAGAGCCGCTGGATAGTGGATAGCAGAAAAAGCAGGTATGGAAAGATATAGTTTGGTTACTTGCCTTTTATGGATATGCATAGAGTCACTGAAGAATTATAACTGTGAGTGATCAATCAAAATAATTTACGCACAAACCACGTGGTGATGCTGGCTGTGACAAACAAATAGTTGTGATAACGTGAGAAGTCTGATCACTTATTTGTGATGTAAAAATAGCTTTTTGGGTGGTAAACAATTTTGTCATAAACCCTACTTGCTAGAACACGTGGTTTTGCGGAAATAAAGGATGAGCTGTTATGGGCAAGAACAACAAAGAAAGGTTGAGATTATTCTTATTAATAAAAGACAAGTTTGCTAGTTTCATTCATAGTTGCACGGACGCCATTTCGGTTGTTTTAAATGTGACATTGTTTAGTCGATTTGGACAGCTCTATAAAATGAGCTATGAGCGCCGGGATGTTTATTTGACAGAATTTTTTAGCGCCGGACAGGCGCCGGAAAGTCACCTAAAAACGGCTAAAAACGAGGTTTTTTGGGCGCCGGCTCGGCGCTTAAAAATTCTGTCAAACAAACACCCGGCGCTCATAGCTTATCTTGTAGAGCTGTTTAAGTTGACTAAACAATGTCACATTTAAAACATAAACTTGTCATAAATCCGAGGAAAAAATGCCCGGCGCCGGTCGGGGCGAAATGGCGCTCGTGCAACTATGTTTTATTATTTATTTAAAAAACTACAAAATTGCCAAAAGTTATATTTTCATCTAGAAATTACTTGTAAAAACCAACGAAGAAGTAGAACTTGAATCTGGTATAAGCACCCAGATTTAACAATATTCTGAAAAAATTCGTTCATAGCTTCTTATTGAAAAAGTATGGAATTATAATTCAGAGTAGAGTGTGCAGGCAGCCACTCAATTTGGTTTGTTTATTGAAACCACGATACAAGTATCATGTTTCAAAACCAACTTTTGCTGAAAAATCCAAAAATGTATCAATAGACAAAGTTGGGGAGCTAGCAAAAGAGGATCAAAAACAAAAAGACATTGCGGTTGCAGTTCAGAATCCCCCCCCCCCCCGGGGACTGATCAGGTGGAGAAGATAACTTCATATTCGTGTTTCTCGACCCCGATTTCATGAGAAAGCCGGCTGTTTTTTTGGTTCTGAGAAAAAAAATTTTTTCGAACCACAGGGGGGCTATCATGGTTTTTAGTCAAAATTTGAAAATTTGAATTGGCGCCTTTTGAATTTTAAAGGGATTGAGGGCTGTATTGGGAGGGGAAGGAATAAAAGGGGCCACTTTTATAGCAGAACGTTAAAATTCAAAATTTCGTATTCTTTCGCCTGCCTCACCATGTTTTTCAACTGGGCCGTGGCAAAAGAAACTCTATATGCATTTTATGGTCAAGAGTACTTCTCGGAATCAATGTCTAAGGTAAGTGAGTGCGCGCATCTCTAACTCTCAAGCCCCTGCGCCCCTTCGGGGCGCAGGGGGCTTGGGGGATTGGAGTTGAGATGCGCACACCCACATACTCACATTAGCGCAACACACATTAGACACAAATCACTCGAAAGTGACTCTGGATGCATGAAAAAGCATGCATACCAGAGTTTATTTATGCGGTAGGCCCCAGTATAAAAACTATGTTCAACATCTTCTTGTTAGTGGCCCTGTGTGATTAGTGGCCCCCTTTTATTCCCTTCCCCTCCCAATACAGCCCTTATTTTTAAATTCAAAAGGCGCCAATTTAAATTTTCAAATTTTGACTAAAAAACCATGATACCCCCCTGTGGTTCGAAATTTTTTTTTTTCAGAACTAAAAAAACAGCCGGTTTCTCATGAAATCGGGGTCGAGAAACACGAATATGAAGTTATCTCCTCCACCTGAATCAGTCCGTGGGGGGGGGGTGATTCTGAACTCAAGCCGACATTGCAGCTCAGACAGTTAACTCAGTGGCCCGAATCATAGAGTAATAAAATGTCTCACTTCAGCCCGAGGAGCTGCATTAATTTATTTTGATACCAAAGCCTTTGCCACTTTTGTATATTCAAAATCACAGTGTTCGTTGTTGATTAACTATAATTTATTATAAATCTTATTATTTTTACAAATATTAATGCTCAACAAATATTAACAACTTGGACGGAGGGGTTAGGTTAGACAAGCAATAAATTTATAATATCAAATCTTAGTATAAAAAAATCAAGAAGGCCGCATGAAAGACAACTCTTCTTTTTTTATGAAATTGCATCAACAAAACAAAAGGAGGCAAAAACATTTCGCAATATAATCAAATCCACAGCCAGCCAAAATGCGGCGGGAAAGCAAGGCATACTGGTGATTTAGACCATATACACATTTGAACTTGCACAAAAATTCTTCAGATGCTTTTGGATGATGAAATGCGAACAATTTCGAGAATACAAATGCACAGCTATTATGCAGTGAGCAACAAGGAATAAATAATATGCTTTTACATAGTTTTGATTTGGATTTTTAGGCTTTGTGTGTGCTGCCGATTAAAATTTCCGTCATTTCAGATGAGTCTACAAAACTTTCAATCACCTGCAAAATAAAAAGATTATTGAATGGGAGGTAGTCGAACACCGTTATAGAGATTATATTAAACTTGTTATTGCCGCATATTCTCTAATTGACTTTTTGACTAAGATTTCAGAGATAAGAAATTTTTCATTGAAAATTATAATTCTTTTAGGGGCCATTACTTTTGGTTCATACTTTTAGCATTTTGTGCTACATTTTGCAAAGGTCTTGCAAAGGTCTTGCAATAAATAATATCTCGTTAGAAACTAGAATCACAGGGCTACCTGATGATGCTATAACTTTGAAAAAATATAAATTTTTTAGAGAAACAAGCAAAACTAAAATCTGAGACAGATAGAAGTAACTCTGAAACAGAAAAAAATGTTACCCTTTTAGGGGTCGAAAAGCGGGACCTAATTTCTAACGATTTTTATGTAATGAGCCGTAAATAATTACTTGGTCCTGAATTGGGTTAGCTGAAGAGGGGCAAACTGGCACATCGGGATCAACAAAACATCTTGTTTGCTCTTTTTCTAGACAACGAGAACTCTTTGCGCAGCAACTAATGAGTTCACAGTAAATTTCACAGTTAAAATTTCGTACTATGGCACAATGATCGACAACAAATCAAACAAACACATCTTATTTTAAAAGCAGGAGATAAATAGGTGACAAATGGTTGAGCAAGTACATCCCGCTTCCTGGTGATAATTTCTTGGCCAAACAGGTGTTGTAGTGGCTGTCAAATGCTTCTCAGCAGGGTCTTGTGGGGTGGAATTTGGAGGAGTTCTGCAAGCGACTCCGCACTAAACGTAGGCTCATGGATCTGAATTGACGAAGATTATGATTATGAGATTTAAAATAAGTTGTGAATGAACCATCAAAGCTCCATGGAGGCCGGAAAACATTAGATTTGGTGTGAATTCAGACAGATCAATACTCTTGAGCCATTGCACCACACAACTATGCGCCCATCTCTCCACTTCATTGGGTATAGGACAACGTTTCATTAGCTCTAGAACAAAGTAAGGGTAAAAATTAATGTTTTATTAAATTTTTGGTGTCAAGTTTGGGTGACCAGTCCAATATTGATTCACATCTTTTTAAAATATTTGCGGTGATATTGGCCTTGAGTAAGATTGTTGAATATCTTCGAAACTATTCGTATTTTAAATTTCGAATATGAATACTCAAAACTTTTCGAACATTCGATATTCCAAAAAAATTGCTGAAAAAATTGAATTAAAAAAGAAAGACTCCGCATAAGTATCCGCACTCGAATTCGGGTTAGGATTCTTGTGCGGAGTCTTAAAATATTATCTGAGTTTTTGGAGCAATGTTTACTCAGTCAATAGCTCATTTGGTAGCCCTAAACCACATAAGCGCCAACTAAATAATTTTGGGAAAACAGTAAAAAAAGCGAGGATTCTGTTTCACAGATTCTTAGTGAGTAGTCTGTTTCAGCATCCGCAAACAGACTCCACATTGTGAATGCGCCTTAAAATCTTCTAAAATTTTTTTTAAGATGCTGATTATGGTGATGGTGATTTAAACCACAAGGTTAACATGCCCACTTAAATCGCCATGTTCAGCATCCAAATTTTTTTCAAAAAATATTGGTGGTCCCGATAATGAAAAAAAGCCACATAATTTTTCGAACATTCGATATTCCAAAAAAAACTTTATTGATAAACATCACGAATTTTAAGTTTTCGAATATTCGGTATTCGAAACTTCCGAATATTCGATTCGATATTCGGGAAAATACGGAATATCGAATAAAATAATTCGACTACGAATATTTGATCCGACAACCCTAGTCTTTAGTGTACTGCGTACAACAGCCTGGTCACGGAAACTTTTTGTAAACCTAATAGTTTGGCGAATTTCTTGAAACACCCTGCATTTCATGGGCTTCAAATTTTCGAATTTAAATTTCACAAATTTTATTGTTAAAGACCGTGGTCACGCGTTTCTAAATTGTCTCCTGCCAAACCAACTTTTTTCGCCTAAGCGTTGAACTTCTGTACGGATTTTTCAGATTTTGGTTTCTAACAAAACAAAGCCTAGAATTAAATTTGTAGGCCTGGTTTTGTTAGAAACCAAGTCGAAAAATCCGTACAGAAGTTCAATGATTAGGAATTTTTTCTGAATTGACGGGGACAATCGTTGTCGTATGCGGCAATGGCACTTTAAAATTTTAATTTCCAACTTATAAAACAGTCTCATTGTCACTCTTCTGATTAAACTATTACGCTCATTGAGCTTATATATTAACTAACTGTCTATTAATTTGCATTAAAAAATTGGAACCCACACAAAAATATCATGTATTTGTTTGGACCAACCCAATAGGAGACTCCTCCACGAACCGTTAAAGAAATACAGGTAAAAAGTACACCACCACGAGTACGTTTTTGTATTTAGAAGAGAAGAAGGGTTCCATGTTTTATAAGAATAAGAATTCCAAAGTATCATTTTAAGAAAAAAAACTAACTGGATTGAATCTCTTTTCCAAACGATAGGCACAAAAGTCAACTGATCGGAGGAATTGCAGACCTCTAGCTATAGTCGCGTGGTTCATAGCGGAAACTATCTTCATCTCCACCAAGTCCTGAGCAGTCAAACACAAAAGCATCTGCCATCAATCAGGTTTTCTGCGAACACATCCCTGTATTGGGGCAGTCCAATGTCATCTAGCCACAACATTATCTGAAACACAAATTACTAGATTACAAAAATTTAGAATAATATTTTACCTGATGAATGTCCATCCTGTCCGCCGGCTCTACCACGTTGCCTGTGTTTCTCTCAATACAATTTAGCAGACAACGCAGACGCTTCCTATGCAACTGATTTTTGATCAAAAGTTCCTGAAAGTGATAATTGAAGTTTAGAAGACGTCAAAATGCGTTTTTAGAAGGAGCTCGACCGTTCGCATATTCATTCACACGAGGTTATGTGGAAAGTTGGTGAAAACCCAACTCGTCTCATTTTTATTTTTTCACAATTTCAGCCGGTGTATCCCTATTTCGGTCACTCTGATGTTTTTAGGCTTAAGCGCACGGTAGGCCAGCCTATGATAGGACGGGCTCAAAATGTGTATAGCCGTCTATTAGAGTTAGAATTGGGTTGAGACGAGTCAGTCATTGAGACGAGTTGGGTGTCGCTCGGAAAATTATCCGAAATTTATATCGGATTCGGAAAAATCAGGTGCTCGTGAACCGGATTCTCCAGCCGCTCGCAACCCTAGTTTTTGAACCTCTAACTCTACTTTAAGCTCTAAGGTAAATTACCTTTTCAATTCTTGATTGCTCATGTTTAAGAGATGTCTCCCACTTCTCACAAACCTCTCTACTTCGGAACATACTAAAATTAGCTAACTCAATATCAAAATGATGCAAAATCAAAGTAATAAATAAATAATATTAATATAATTACCTGGTTGAATCCAGCTTCAGCCATCCACTCGCACACCTGCTCACAGTTCCAGTCAACAAAATGTTGCACAGGCGGTCGGATGCAAATAGGCCCTGAGGCTAGGCTGCCAATAGAGTTGAGTCTTGCAGACACACTTGTTCTGCAAGTGAAAACACAATATTAAAAGTAAATATCAAGAAAGATAACTCACCTGATTCCACTATTAACATGTCCATTCGGTACGTTTCTTATCTCCTGCGAACTACTCCTGGCCAATTTTCCAAGGAAATTCCTGATGGTTGACCTTGTTCTACCCCGTTTAAACTTGCCATTAGTTGTGGTGGCAGAGGACTGTCTGCCACGAGCCAGTTCATCGTCACTTTCCACTAAAATTGGCATTAATGAAAGGACGTATTTTACGCATCTCAAACTCATATATCCCGCCACCAAACAAAGCTGGATAAGTAAGCTGGTGCGGATGCGCATGGATTAGCTGGGACTTGTCCACAATGTGCGCCCAAAATCTAGCTTGGTCCCCCCTATTGTTTTGAAGGTGATCATGGTGGTCATGGTGATTATGCTTAACATGATCACCTTAACCATGATCACCTTCAAAACAATAGGGGGACCAAGGCATTTTTCAAGGAAAAAACAACAGGGGGGACCAAGCTAAAAATTTTTGGGCGCACATTATGGACAAGGTCCGATTAGCTTAAGGTTCAGATGAGGTTCAGACAAAACAAAGTGGAAATTCCCGCCACCATTCCATATGGCTAAAGTTTAGAATGTGACCTTTTTCTAAAAATGGTCAAAATCAGTTTTTTTAGTTGTGTAACATTGTAAAAAATGCTCAGCATTCATTTTTATTGTTGGGAAAGCCAATTTTTCAAAAAAAAAATTTTTGTCGAAAATTGTCAAAAAACGTTATACCATCATTGTTGGTGAAAAATCTATTTTGGTAATTACTCTAAGTGTTGGTTACCTTTAGCTTTTCAATGTATTTTGAGATGCATGAAGTGCTTAGTCGTACTTATGCGGTTCCCCCCCCCATATCGAAATTAAGGGGCTTCCTATTGAATTAGGGTGCCTGCCGAAGGCAGGCAGGTGTGTATAAAGGGTCAGCCCTTGGCCCGAACAATGTACCCCCAAGGGGCTTCTATTGAATTAGGGTGCCTGCCGAAGGCAGGCAGGGTGTGTATAAAGGGTCAGCCCTTGGCCCGAACAAGTGTACCCCCAAGGGGCTTCCTATTGAATTAGGGTGCCTGCGAAGGCAGGCAGGTAAAAAATGTGAAAAGTCAAAATGTCTGATGGAAAAAAAACCTTTTTCTGTATTTTATGTGGTCGAAACAACGTTTTATCGGTTTTAACGTGTAAGAATTGCTTAGAAATGGTTAAAACCTGTTTTTGGGAAAATTTCGATATGGGGGGGGGGGAACCGCATAAGTACCGCTTAGGCGTGTAATCGGGTAGCTAGTAACTTAGGCTCAGCCTTAGGCTTAGGCTAACTCTAAGCCTAGGCTTAGGCTTAGGCTTTAAAAATTTTAAAAAATTTTTTTTTTGAAAAATTGGCTTTCCCAACAATAAAAATGAATGCTGAGCATTTTTTACAATGTTACACAACTAAAAAAACTGATTTTGACCATTTTTAGAAAAAGGTCACATTCTAAACTCCAGCCTCCATATTGCATATTTATATTGCCGCAAGCAGTAAGCATTTTTTAAACACTTGTTAGTTAGCTGAGCATAAATGATTTACAGTCACTGATATTATAAACTAAAAGCACAGTTGTAAAAGAAAGCACAAACTTTGACTTTAATAGGTAATAGGTAACAATTAGTTCAGTCATAAATTCATATAAAGACACGCAAGGGACCAGCCAAATGCTGTCCTTATATCGAAGTGTCCTTAAAAGAGGTTTGACTGTTGAAAAAGCTAACAAAATAAGACTTAAAAAACAGGAATCTTCATGTGGAGTGCGTCCAAGTATGACAGGTCAACAAAGTTTAAACTATATAAAAAGTAGTAAACAGATTTTTTTAGCGAATGTCTAAAACAAAAACACCTTCTGGATATTTGCTTAAAAAATCTATACCGAGTATTCTGTTCCTCAATTTTCATTTCAAATGACTTAAAGTAACACAATTGTTAGTATTGAAAAGTTAGTACTTTAGTAGAAAACATTAAAATCAGTCTAAGAAAGTAAAGCATAAACGCAAAATAGAAAATTAATTTTCCAGAATGTAAAGCCAGTCAGGACAATACTACATGGTTAATCCAGCCAAAGCAAGGTTAGTTGGCCACTCTCAAAATCACTACAATCAAATCTCACACTGAGTAGTAGTGTAGTTGACTGTTTGCGTTGCTGTTCACTGTCTCCTCCAGCATACTCCTCATTCATCAATGCCTCATGGCTTTGGGGGCCTAGATTAGGGGCAGAGGTACTCCTTTTGGACTTGACTCTGGCCATGGAGGTTTCCTGCCTCTGCTCTTTTTCTCATCTCCCCACCCAACAAATGGGACTGAATCCAGGACCTCAAATTAGGTGTGCTGGATACAGGCGCAGTTTTGCTGCTGCTAATTTCACTATTGCGCGCCCCCAAACTACTGCTCTCCGTGCTACTACTGTTGCTACTATTAGTGTACACCAACGACTCACCTCCACTCGTTGTAGCTGTACCTCCACCGGCTGAATGCTTTTGTCTGGGAATGCTGATTGCAGAGTTGGACTGAAAATGATTATGGTGAGGAAGTTAGAGGACAACAGTTGAGTTAAAGCTAACCTTGGCATGTAGGCTCCTAGGAAGACTGCTACTACCATACAAAGGCTGCTGTTGTTGATTCGGGGCCAGAAAATTTCCTTCCACACGTCTCAACTCGTCTAATTCAGCAGCTAATTGACGAGCAGCTGGAGAAGAGGGTGAACGGTAGCTGTAAAATGTAAAAGCATTTATTTGTGTTGATAAATGTGTGAAATTTTTTGGGACGCCATCATCTCAAAGACCAAAATATTTTGAGACCCATCAGGAAGTGCCAGTCACTTTAGTCTCGACCCAAAAATTTCTGGCCAACTTGGTATTTGACAATTTGTTGGGTATATTGTAAGGAAATAAGTTGGTCACACCGACCTAGAAACATTTGCCATATTGAATGCAGGAGGCAGGGTGGGCATCATAGTTGGTGCTCCAGAAGCAAACATAGGTTGGTGGGCATTGTACATATTGGGAGGATAGACTCTTGCTGAACCATTGTTCCAGATGGGCGGGAGACTGGCTGCAGAAGAAAGGGCAGAAGTGTAGGAGTTCGATGGTTGCATGCCTATTCCATAGTACCCTCTCGCTGTGCCTACCAATGTGGGTTTTTGCCAAGCTCTGAAGGAGGTTGGTGCGGTGGCAATTGATGGGAGGACATACTGTTACACAAACTGGTGGGGTAGGATGAGGAATGTGCTATGTTTTCTTTCATATCCTCCTGAAATAAGAGGTAGCTTAAAAATTTAGAATATTGATGAAAAATAGCTTTGAGTATCAAAACAACTATACAGTCAAAACTCAATAAACGGGGGCTGGGGCAGTTTTTTATTATTATTATTTTTATATCAAGGTGGTTGTTCAATTTTTCATAAAAACCCTCTTGTGCACTTCGGGAGCTTACTATATTAACTGTGAACAGACAAATTTTTGGTAAGTTTTTTTGCGAGAACGCTTCTTTTAGTAAAGTAAATGTTAGAAAACAACTTTTTTGATCGTTTTTGGCGTAAAAAAATTACTTAGGAGACTTAAAAATACTATTCACAGTTAATAATAACAAGGAATCACACCCCCCCCCCGTCCCGATTTGCACAAGTGCCAAAATTAGCCGTTTTGACTGACGATTATTTTATGCTGACTACATTCGAAGCCATATAATGGTTATGTGACTCTGTGTATTAAATCTGAACTCACAATCAACAACTTTCTCAGCTGAGCGTTGATGTCCATAGTAGGTTGTTGTGTCACATTGAGTAGAGGAGTAGGTGCTGCTCCAACTGATGATCTCTGTGAATTGCTTTCATAGCCGGCAGAAGTAAAGCTGTCGAAATCTCGCACCGATCTGACCTGTTCGTCCAGTGCATTTCTGAGTGAGCTGATCTCCATGTTCTGCAAGCCGCAATTTATAGAAAGTCCATAATATTAGTTTGTAATCAAAAATACCTTTTGAGCATTGTCGGCAATAAGCTTCTGCACAGTCTCTCGTAATTTCTCCATCTCCATGTCTGTAAACAACATTTTTAAAAAGGTTAAGTTTAAGCTAGACAATTACTTGAGCCATTTACACTGGGGCTATTGAGCATCCGAGTAGGTGGAGGTGCTGCATTCACAGGCATTGAGAAGTTGGAAGGACTGTGTGGAGTAGCAGCAGCCATCTGCATGTTGATCATGGATTGGCTCAGTCTTTCAATCTCATTCTGAAAGCCAAAAATATATTCAAAAATCAAATAACTGATGACTTTAACAGCCGGCGAGGATTGCATGGAATTCCGTAATTCGATTTTGGCCCATTACTGTGAGTTTTTTAATTTGATACCAATAAAGATTTTGGCTTGAGTATAGAATCCCCCCCACGGGGAGTGATCAGATCGAGGAGATAACATCATATTCGTGTTTGCGGAGTCTTGGGAGCTGGTTAAGCTAGCGCAATTTGTCTTAAACACGTAATCCAAACAACTTGACAAAATTTTCTCAACAAAAAAAATAAGTTGGCTGCAAGGTGTCGTTGTATTCTAATATTTTCCAACCAGAAAACAGCATGTGTGTTTTTGTCCAGTTGCCGAAAATAATTTCCACCGTAAACTATCTGTTATCAAAAATTATGGTAAGGTCCTACATACGTCCTACATTAGCCAAATGAAATTTTTTACTCACATGCGAAAGAGTCAATTTTCGCTCTGCATCAGATTTTTCTTTTTCCAAGAAGGAAAACTTGTTTTTGAGGTCACAGATCTCGTTCATCAAATGCGATTTGTTGTTTTCATGTGCCATTATTGACTGCTGAAATTGATGATTTTATTTACAACTATATTTTTAATTCCTGCTCTTTTAATATCAAAAACTGAAATTTTCTTGATTGCTCAGCTGTTATTTTTATGACTTAAGTTGTTTAAAGGGGCATGCTCGCGCCCGATGGAATAATTCTTGCATTTTAAATTGGCGGGTACCAGGCACGCCAGAGATTTGAATTTCAAAATCAAATTTTGAAATCATTTTGAGTTCTGTGCTTTGATTTTTCGTGACTTGTCGGTGATTTTTGCTCTCATTTTACGCTTGATTTTCTTACTGACTGACTGTTTTGGTTTTAGCGTCGAAGAGTCTCGTGTGCTCAGGTGGTCATTCTCGCGCATGCTCCGGTCTTCTCTCGATCTTGCTGTTTGTATTAGATAAGTTTTATTTATTTTCTGTGCCGTCATTTGCTTTCCCTTGTTCTCTTTTTCAGGTGTCTATTTGGAGGCCTCAAGAAAAAAAGATGAATGTGGGTAGGCTCTTATAAGGTAGTTCACTTGACTTTTTTATGTCGTCAGCAGTAGTTTCTGTTTATGATTTTAGGTTCTTTCCTCAGGTATTATTAGACGTTTTTATACAAATCACGCTGCGACTACATATATCCTGTCAAAGTCCCTTATAAAAGTAAATAAATATACAGTCCACTCTCGATACAGTGTATATCGAGGGTTACACAATATCGAGGGCACACTGTAAGCCAGTTTGGCTCAGAGCTGACTAAATGAGGTTGAAAAAATATACATTGTATCGAGATCTACACTATATCGAGGGTACACTGTATCGAGAGTTGACTGTAGCAGGCAACTATTTACGTAGTGATTTTTGACTTTGTCAGCCTGTATGCGGTTGAAGTGTCACTTTCTATGTGCCTTCGTGCTCCATTCCATGGCAGTATGGCTAGGCCCTTGTAACATATCTGTCGGAGCGCGTCAACTTCTCTGAAGAGGCTGCCTAGCGAAAGTGTTCATTCCGCTGGGCTTTTTACCGCTAATTTTCAGGTTCAATTGACAATTGGGGCTTCGTAGCATTTTCGTAGCAGCTCACATATAGAAGACGATTAGACAACAGTCTAATTCATTCATCAACAACGCTTTCCATTGCATATAACAACAATCAGCTGGGTCATGATTACTACAAATTGATCTTTCTTGGTATTTTTTCTGGCTTGTCTCCATGAATTCTTTCAGCTCGATGCTACCGTTCAGAACTTGTTCTTAGCTTGACATATGACGGATGCTCAATATGCTGATGATTACCTCAGGGGTGGGATTTGTACTTTTTAAATAGATTTGTACTTTTCTTGGAACCCAAATTGTTTTTTTAACATATTAGTCAAAGTATTTTTTTTTACTTCAAAGTGGTAATAAGCACTGGATGAAAGATCTTTTTCCCTTTAAAAGTAGTCAAAATGTACTCTTTCCTGTAACTTTCCGTTCCCGCTCCTGAATTACGATTATCGTCAGGATGCTCCACTAGGTTCATACCATGAACCAATCCATCAATTGCGCTTTTCGTCGTCTAGTGGTATGCCTCTATAACTTTTAGGAGAGTCTATCCGTACAACCATCAACAGCGACGGTTCTTAGAAAACAGGATATTTGAATATGCTGAATTATCAATATTACCGATCAGAGTATGGTTAGCTGTCGGGATCTTTTTTTGGCTCCAGAAGTCAGACGAACACGAGTCCGCTTGGTGTCAGGATTATTAGCAATGATAATGGGGTACCATTTCAGCAGAAGACCTCTATCCCCTATTTTCTCTTCCAGATTACAAACGGTTGTTTCCTCCGGCAGTCAGAATGTTACCGGTTTCATTTCAACTGAAATACAACAGGTGATATAACTTCCACCTGCGTTGGGAGCGAAACAATCATACCCTTTTTGCCGCAGTAATCGAATTGATCAGTGTGTTTTCCTTCCATTTTCTGTATCCATCAATTAGTCAGGTATGTTTTGGTCTGTGTGGCTCGTTCAGCACTCCCGATTGAGAGTACTCCTGCTCTAATTTGTTCATAGAGTCAAAGTTGAAGTATTTTTTTCGCTAAAATTTTCTCTGAAATCGCACCTAAGCCAAAAAAACAGGGAGACCAAAGTAAAAGTGGGTCTGATAGCGGGTCTAACTGATGAAAAGATTATTTGGTGATCTAAAATTATTAACGTGAAAATCGAAGAAAGAAGTGAAAGAGGAATCCTTTGACGTAAAGAAGATATTGGACGGCAGTGTTGTAATGCGGCAGTGTTAGGCCAGTCGATAAAATTTTTAGGTTACCATAACCGCCCTACATCCAGTCCGCACTTTCTTGTAACTCAAAGTTTTGCCCACATTTTTCGTGTTTGCAACAACTTTTACATTCTCATGTCCGAAGGTGTGTGTTTTTAGCGGACTTTACAAATGCCAAGAACCAAGCAACTTTCGGGCTAGACCATACGAGACAAAGATGCAAGACGTAAAGATGTGGTCCCAATTGTCGATTGAACCTGAAAATTAGCGGTAAAAAGCCCAGCGGAATGAACACTTTCGCTAGGCAGCCTCTTCAGAGAAGTTGACGCGCTCCGACAGATATGTTACAAGGGCCTAGCCATACTGCCATGGAATGGAGCACGAAGGCACATAGAAAGTGACACTTCAACCGCATACAGGCTGACAAAGTCAAAAATCACTACGTAAATAGTTGCCTGCTACAGTCAACTCTCGATACAGTGTACCCTCGATATAGTGTAGATCTCGATACAATGTATATTTTTTCAACCTCATTTAGTCAGCTCTGAGCCAAACTGGCTTACAGTGTGCCCTCGATATTGTGTAACCCTCGATATACACTGTATCGAGAGTGGACTGTATATTTATTTACTTTTATAAGGGACTTTGACAGGATATATGTAGTCGCAGCGTGATTTGTATAAAAACGTCTAATAATACCTGAGGAAAGAACCTAAAATCATAAACAGAAACTACTGCTGACGACATAAAAAAGTCAAGTGAACTACCTTATAAGAGCCTACCCACATTCATCTTTTTTCTTGAGGCCTCCAAATAGACACCTGAAAAAGAGAACAAGGGAAAAGCAAATGACGGCACAGAAAATAAATAAAACTTATCTAATACAAACAGCAAGATCGAGAGAAGAACCGGAGCATGCGCGAGAATGACCACCTGAGCACACGAGACTCTTCGACGCTAAAACCAAAACAGTCAGTCAGTAAGAAAATCAAGCGTAAAATGAGAGCAAAAATCACCGACAAGTCACGAAAAATCAAAGCACAGAACTCAAAATGATTTCAAAATTTGATTTTGAAATTCAAATCTCTGGCGTGCCTGGTACCCGCCAATTTAAAATGCAAGAATTATTCCATCGGGCGCGAGCATGCCCCTTTAAGCGGCTTGGCAAGACTTGCGCAATAATATTTGTAACCCATAGACTTGTATTAGGTAACTTTGCAATAAATAGTAAAAGGTCAAGTGCTCTGCTACGTGACGAATAATGCCAGTTTTAATTATTTTATCCGTGCCATAGATGCGACGGTAACCCCAGCGGTCATGGTTTTTTAAAATGATCATGCCACCGAAGGGGTGCTGCTGGCGGTCTAACTATGGTCTGTGCTTCATGTCAATTTAAAAGTGACCGCATGAGACGTTATTACCTTTGATGTATGTTATAACATTTCAAATTCACCTCGGAAAGCATTTCATAGGGGTAGGGGTTGCGCTTGCTCTCTAAAAGTGCTTCCAAGTCTCGGATTTTCTCTTTCTGTAGGCCCACTTGATCATTTAGCACTGTCACCTGAAACAACACTGTTGTGTCATGGACAATCACTTGATAAAATTGGTCCAAGCTACCTGCATGGACAGAGTATCGCGAGCCATGGCCAATTTGTGCAACTTTTCTTGTAGTTCAGGGTATTCCGGACAGCTAACTGTGGAAACCATGGACGGAGAGGGACTCTACAAAATAAAATTGAGTAAATTGAAGATGAATTGTGGTAACGGGAATGAGAGGACTCACAAGAATGTTAGTTAGAAGTGTTAGGATTATAGACTCGGCATTTATAAAATACTTATACTCAATTTTAATAACCGAAAAAAATATATCGCAACTGGTGTTCCCCTCAGATCGCCACTTAGTCATTTACTAATATAAAGTCGCAAAAAATTGACAGGCTGCGATATAGACAGTAAATAAAAGAATAGAAGTTCTTAGTAGACAAATAACATATTTTCAAAATGTTTCACAAAAACTTGAAAGTATGGAGCAGGTCAAAAAAGCAAGTTAGTCCACACTTTTGATTTTTTGTTAAACATATTGAAAATATCTCGCGAAAACTTATGTTTTGTTAGAAGCTAGAACCGTAGGGCTACATGTTGGTGTCACCAGTTTGTGCAAAAAGTTAAAAAATTAAAGAGTAAAAGGCAAAAGGAAATTTAGCACAAAAAGGGTAAATTTGGTACAAAAAGAATTTGGTAAAAAGGGTATTGCCGATTTGAAATGTTTTCCTAAATGCGAATCTGTGAAGTTCTGCTATAAAATATTTGCCTTTGAGTGACCCAATTTGGGTCAACTGCCCGACTGTCGGAAAAGTCCTGCAACAACCCTAATTCGGCTATCATTTCCTGATGGGTTCGAAAAAATTTTTTATTTATAAAAAATACAATTGACTTTTTGTTAGGTTTCAGAAATATAATTTTATTGCAAGTTTTTATTAATTCTTCAATACTGAAACCCAAGTACAAGTTTATTTCATTTTTTAAGTAAAATCATTTTGAAACTTATTGGAAATCAGTAGTTGCTTTCGCCTTGTTGTTATGCTTATTTTTGTGCTTTTCAAACAGTCGGATACCCATAAGATTGGGACCTCTCAGCATACTCTCAGCATACGCGCCCGCCGGGTAAAATTAGCAATTTTGGAGCGCCAACGTCCGGCGCTCCGTCGGCGGAGGCGGCGAAATTTCGAAAATGCCGGTGGCAGCGGCTCTCGTTTTTGAAAACCCTCGGCGGAGGGGGCGGCGCTTTTTATTATTTTGGGAAACACCCACATAATCCTCTCAGCGTGTTTCGATTACACCTCAACACTGAGAACAATTTTGACCAGATCTCAAGGAGTTTTGATTCATGAGGATATTTTAGTCGTAAAAATGGATTCTTAAAAAAAATTTAGACTTTTTGATAAGTTTAAAAAATGTGCTAAAAAAACATCGCAAGTCAAATTGTTCTTGAGTCGAGTACTTACAGTCTAAGGTGATCATTAATTGCCAACCGAAATAAAGTTTTTTTTTGTTGAGGTTGATTGAAATAATCAAGTGATTATTGCTCAGCATCATATTCGAACTTTTTCGGGTTTTTAGGAACAAACATTTTTGATAAAATGATCAAGTCAAAATTTTGTGATGTTCCTTTTTGGTGCACATCCGCTATTCACCCACTACAAAGGCATAAACTTGTGCACGAAACAATAGGAAAGACCAAAAAATGGATAGGGGAAGGACAAGAATTGTTCAATGGGATTGTCCTCAGCCCCTAGTTTCATCCTTGTTGGGCCGTCTGAGTCGTTGGCCCAATGAAGGGAGTAATTAGAGAAAAATGTGCATAAAATACATCCCCACCATGAGCCCATGCAACAAGAAACAAAGAGAAGAAAATGGGTGTCCCAAGACTCCCTAATTTCTTTTTGCCGCATAATGACCACACTTAAATATGGGCTGTAAGGGGACATGGAGATAGAGATGCATGTCTGTTGACAGTCTCTTATAATAGTGTACCATCTAGTTGTACAGTCATTTATTAAGGATCGAAGTAAATAATTGTTAAGAAAATTAATCCTATGTTTACAAGTAGGGTAGTCGAGTCGAGTGTCGAAAGTCGAAAATTTTCGACTTTTCGACGTGAAAAGTCGAATTCGACGCGTCGAGTCGACAACCCTATTTACAAGGTTTGGTTCCATCAAAATAAAATTTTGGTGAGGCTTTAGCAACATTTAAAAATCACATATTGGGTTTATTTCGTCTCTTTTCGAGAGGGGCTTCAATTTACTCTCGATCTAATGATTTCGTTCCCGTTTAATGTTCGATACTTTTTTTTTAAATTTTTTTCAAGTCTTTTACCAAACATGATTGGTCAACTTAGTCTGGAAAGGATTCTGATTTTGTTGAGAAGACATGCGCCTCTCGATTTAATGAACCCTTTTTAAAAATAATGGTTCACTAAATCGTCGAGGGGAAACTTGCCAGAAACGAAATTCGCCAAACCTAATATTGCCAAAACGAAAACTGCCCAATCGAAATTCGCCAAAAAGCAACTTACCGAATCGACATTTGGCAATATAAAGTTTGCCAAACATGGATGTCACTTTAAAGGACCATAGCCATCGCCGACAACAAGAATTTTAGAGGTTTAAATTTTCGCGAGACAGTTCTATTCCGTCTGGCACTGTACGCTTTTTACTTGCTACGAATGACTCAAAAGAGTACAATGAAAGACGAAAGAGAACTGTCCCGCGCGAATTCAAACAGTTGAAATTCTCGTTGTCGGCGATGGCTATGGTCCTTTAAACAGTTTTCTCAACAAATTTTTAGGCAAAACCTACTCTTGACAAATTTCAATTTGGCAAATTTGGTTTTGGCGAAATGAGATTTGGCAATTTTCGTTTCGGCAAAACATACGTTTGGCAATGTTCGTTTTTTCAAACTTTTCCCTAGCCACTAAATCGAGGGAAGTGGTTAATTTTTGGCAAAACTTGTGCCATTTATAAAAACGACCGGTGAAATCGGAATCCTTCCGATTTTTACGATTAGACTCATGAATAAGTTTTGTTCCCACGTGGTTCGGCCCCATCCTGGTGATTGGGAGGTATCCACGTGGTTTGGGCCTCATCCTGGTGGTTCGGGTACTTTCCTGGTGATTCGTACTTAAGGAAACAGGAGAGATAGCATAATTTTAGAAGAGCATAATTTTACTTTTACAAAAGACAACATAATTTTACAAAAAATGGCATAAAATTGGGTTTGTACCAAGACAACTACCAAAATCCAGCATCTTATTCACCATCTTTAATTTAAATGGCAAAAAAAAGCTTTTTAAATCTGCTTTTATTATACGTGTTCGTGTTTGAAAGAAATTTCAGACGTTGAACTTGAGTCTTCCGGTGAGATATCGAACATAACTTTGCAAAAAATAGTAATAAAAAATTTGGCTTAAACACAAAAGTGGCACCCAGAGACAGACACATGCCAAATACTATATAGTGTAACCAAATACTATATAGTGAACTATATAGGACTACATAATGAATAATTGTTTTGAAATGGTATACAGTCAAACCTCGATTTAGTGGCAACCCCAAAAGTTCGTTCCCGCCTAGGGTCCGACACTTTTTTAACCCAATTTTCGAAATACTTTATCGATTCTGTTAGCACAGTCTGGTCGCAAATATCGTAAGGATTCCGATTTTACCGATCGTTTTTTGAAAAGAAAACAAAATTTGGGTTAAAAAAGTAAAACCTCGATATAGTGGCACCTGTTTTCAAAAAAGGGGTGCCACTATATCGAGGTTTTACTTTTTTAACCCAAATTTTGTTTTCTTTTCAAAAAACGATCGGTAAAATCGGAATCCTTACGATATTTGCGACCAGACTGTGCTAACAGAATCGATGAAATATTTTGAAAATTGGGTTAAAAAAAGTGTCGGACCCTAGGCGGGAACGAAATTTTAGGGGGTGCCACTAAATCGAGGTTTGACTGTACTGCCATCACTTTCTGCAGCGCCATTTTTTTTCAGGTAGGTTTTTGGGACGCGAAATAGATGCAATATTTTAGACATACAAAATCATAGGCAATTTCTAGGGCTGCAAACAATTATTTTTCTTTGCTATTCAGTCGGACAATGATCGATTTTGCTGCAGGCAAACCTGCAACACAAACTCATGTATTTAAAGGGAAAAAGGGGTGGAAGAAAGAGAATAAACGGATTATATCCAACTCCAATTCCCCTAATTCTGTCGTGCCAACAGGAATGGCCGGTGGTGGTGGGAGGAGGTTGGGTCCATATATCCTTGTTTGGCAGCCTCCAACAAATCCATTTTTGGAGGAGCATTCCAGTTAGCCTCATCTATTTCGGCTGCCCAAACAATAAGAGAAAGCTAATGGATGAGGAGTAGAGATAGGGAGGGTAGCAAAGGTTAGCTAGCTTGACAAAGGACCGCAAGGTGGAAACCATATATTAGCTTGGCTGCGAACACTTGCCCAAACACAGTCATGCCACTCGGATCGGATCAAAAATAGCTGTGGAGATGAAATTTGTAAAGCTTCCCGCTGCTTCCTGGTCGATTATTATACCTTCGCTAACTGTAAAGACCTTGTTTTTAATTTGCTATTTTCATTTAGGCTGCAAGTACTTTCCCCCGCCAAATTATTCTATTATGCGGCCAAATCGTGAAAATATGTTTCTCTCGAGTGGTCATAGGTAAATTCGCCAACACAATTTCGCCAACAGCAATTTCGCCAACAGCAATTTCGCCAACAACAATTTCGCCAACAGCAATTTCGCCAACGCAATTTCGCCAACAGCAATTTCGCCAACACAATTTCGCCAACAGAATTTTCATTAAGAGTTTAAACTTTTGTATTGAAAAGTATCCTTGTTATTTCAAATGTTTTACTATGAACCATCTCCAGTCCTGCTGGACTGTCCATGCATTAACAAAACCAAGTGGTCATCCAGGTGGTGCGAATTTTTTTTCCGTGTTTTTCAGTTCCCAAAACCTGTTTAATGTACTAAGTCGAACATTCTAAAGATGCTTTGACGGTAGTGAAATGCCGTTTTGTCGGGTTTTTTCCGAGTTTAGTAAAAAGTCGACGTAGTGCAAGTAACGGGTTTTCAATTTTTTCGGGAGTATTTACTTGTAATATGATGCCCGGGTCCTCAACATTATTGTGAACACGCTTACTCCAACACCGACTGTTGTGAACATGCCGTAATTCTCGGCTGAGATGGAGGCGCCTAGAGTGTGGCTCAATTCAGACCGTTTTTTCGTCGCATATTATTTTTGCGACATCTAGTACTGAGATAATCGGTGGTTGACATGCAAGGCACAAAAAATATACACCAAAATGATAAAATGGGAGATCCAAAATCAAGACCACTGAGTATGGACTCGAACCATTGAGGTTGGATCAGGAACATTAAAAGTGGATCGTGACTATTAAAAGTATATAAGGAGAACTGAGTGAAACTGAATTTATAGATAGTTAGATGTTACGTGAGGCTGTTGTGTCGTATGACTTCAATCCCCAAAATACAATCCCCAAACCCTATAAAATACAGAACTGGCCCCAAAGATCTGGCCCCCAAACGGAGGCCCCCAAAATACCCATAACCTTTTAAAAAGCAAAAAAGTGTACAACACGATAAAGAGGTGTGTTGGACCGCTTTTTGGACCGCTCTGTGCTACTCTCGTTTTGTATGAAATATATATCACCAACACTATAGAATCAACGTAACAGGTTTTGGAAACTGAAAAAATCGAAAAAAAAAATTCGCACCACCTGGATGACCACTTGGTTTTGTTGATGCATGGACAGTCCAGCAGGACTGGAGATTGTTCATAGTAAAACATTTGAAATAATAATGATTCTTTTCAATACAAAAGTTTAAACTCTTAATGAAAATTCTGTTGGCGAAATTGCGTTGGCGAAATTGCTGTTGGCGAAATTGCGTTGGCGAAATTGTTGTTGGCGAAATTGCTGTTGGCGAAATTGTTGTTGGCGAAATTGCTGTTGGCGAAATTGCGTTGGCGAAATTGTTGTTGGCGAAATTGCTGTTGGCGAAATTGTTGTTGGCGAAATTGCTGTTGGCGAAATTGCGTTGGCGAAATTGTTGTTGGCGAAATTGCTGTTGGCGAAATTGTTGTTGGCGAAATTGCTGTTGGCGAATTGCTGTTGGCGAAATTGTGTTGGCGAATTTACCTATGACCCTCTCGAGTATTTCTTTAACTTTTTCTTTTAATATTTTTCAAAGTCTTTATACCAGCGTGTAACCCTGGATCTCAGCTTTTTAATAAGTCATCAACTAACATACTCAGATATTCAAAAGTTAGAAAAAAATTGTTTGTATATACCGAATTTTTCAACAATTTTCTTAACACAAAGACTTTTTTCTCCAAATTTTTGAAATTTCTGTAGGGCACTTTTCAGCTTATTAGAAAGCTGAGATTCAGGGCTACATTTTGGCATAACAATGTATGAAAAATTTAAAAACTTTATGAAGTGAAAAAATTTGTTTGATAAAACAAAAACAGATTCGGCGGGGTTAACGAATAATTTGGCGGGGTAAATGAATAATTTGGCGAGGTAAAACGATTTCAGCCTTTTCATTTATTCACATTTTTGATGCGGTGGAAAAAAGCGCATAGCCAAATATTTCTTCTGTTTTTTAGATTTGAGGGTATATAAGACAAGAGGATATTAAAAATCGATGGTTTGTACAAAACACGATAAAGATTGGGACATAGGACAGTTCGCACCGGACACTGTCCACCTGGTTATCTCTGCAAAAAAACACTGTCTATGACATTCAGCTCAGATCACAAATCTATAGACAGCAGAATATTTGGTTGAATACAATTTCAATGCTCTCATAAAGAAGTTAGTATTTTAGTAAGATATTTCCATTTCAGCCAAACCCAAACTTCAAGCCACAAACACAATGGACCTCTTGCAAAGCCTATTGGCACTAACCAAGCTCATCATGGAGTTATTAGTGGTGGTTGTGTGACTACTGCTGGCTGCCGAGTATCTGTTGTTCACAGTACCCGTCAACGCTGGTCGGCTAGTTCCAGAATAAGCTTCCGAGCAACTTCCTCCTAATCGTGTGTGGTGCAGCTCGCTGCCCAGTTGCCATTGAATGGTCGACGATATGGCTGAAGAGGGGGCAGCTGTAGATGCATTCTGGGATGGCTCTCCTAGAGCTATGCTTCCACTGGCACTTCGCACCTCATGCCTCTTTTTGCCCCTACTACCACCTCTTCTCAGGCTCAAAAAAGCCTTTTGGGCCTTCTGTCGGGAAGTGAACTCGTCTTCTGGCTGGAGCAAATTCCCAGAATATGACTTGGAGTCACTCAGACTGCGATGGATTCGATGCATTTGAGCATTGTCTTTTTGCAGGTTTAGAGTAGGTGTAGGATTGGTTGGGTGGAAGGCATCCTCCTTTTCCATTTCGGTAACCATAGAAGAGAGCAGATTAGAGATGGATGTGGTCTCCTGTTGGTGGTTGGTAGTAGACTCAGGGGTGGGCACGTCATTGCTGTTGGTGTTGCCCTTAGTCCGGTAGGGGGGCGGTGGTGGCAGGTAGGAACAGGAGGAGAAACTGCTAAACCCGGAATCTGAGTATTGAGCTATGTAGGGGAGGATGGGACGGAGCAGTAGGAATTGGAAGTGTTTGTTGAGCCGGACCTGAAAATAAGACTTATTTGATAAGGAAATTCATACAAAAATTTCGAATTAAAAAAAACAAAGAAATTTTTACGCACTTTTTGAACATTATATTTAGGGTTGTCGACGCGTCGAAATTTTCGACGCGTCGAGTCGAAAGTCGAAATTTTCGACGCGTCGAGTCAAAAGTCGAAAATTTTTTCTACACGTAAAATTGAAGGTCAAAAATTTTTCCGAACTGGCAGGTATATACTCCAACCACTACCCTAACTATAAATTCTTACAACTACAACAAATTACAATAACTTTTTCGTTGACGAGCTTACTTAACTGTACCGAAATGGTAGTATTCAGGTATTCTACCGGTCAGTGGCGCGTGGAGCTAGTTCTGAGTCCGGTGCCAAAATATGCCTTGATCCCAGTTTTGATTTTTCATTAAAAATTGATTGGTATGCCAGAAGAGTCAGTAGGGGTACCAGGTGATTTGGTAGAGGTACCAGGTGAGTGAGTACAGGTACTGGAGAGTAGGTAGGGGTGCCAGGAGAGTGAGTACTACTCACTCAGTAGGTATACCAGGAGAGAGGGTAAAGGTGAGTGAGTAGTTGTATTTGGTAAGTGGGCAGGTGATCCGAGAGAGTAGGTATGAGAGCCTAGAGAGTGAGTTGGTTTGCCAGACATTGCCAACATTCAGTAAGGGAAGGTGAGCAACGAGCATGAATAAGTGAGTCAGGACAGCGAATAGGTGAGCCAGAAAAGTGGCTAGGTGGGTGGCTATGAGAGTGACTAGGGGTGCCAGGTAAGTGAGAGGTATACTCAGGCAGGAGAGTAGGTAGGGGAGTTCCGAAAGTGGGTAGGTCAGCCAGGAGAGTAGGTAGGTGAGAAGAGAATTTAGCAGCTTGATTAATAAATTTAATTAGCAGCTTGACCAAGGCGAGGGTGGTCCACCGACAGGTGGCCCCGAGCTAGTGGTCATTATTATTCGACTGCGGCGGAGGAAAAACCTTGTTTTGGAAAGTTAAAAATTTTACGTGTCGAGACGAAAGGCAACGTGTCAAAATCTTCGAATCGACGCGTCGGGTCGAACGTCGAAAGTCGAAATTTTCGACGCGTCGAGTCGAGTCGAAAGTCGAAATTTTCGACGCGTCGAGTCGAGTCGAAAGTCGAAATTTTCGACGCGTCGAGTCGAGTCGAACGTCGAAAGTCGAAAATTTTCGACTTTTCGACGTAAAAAGTCGAATTCGACGCGTCGAGTCGAGTCGAAAGTCGAAAGTCGAAATTTTCGACGCGTCGAGTCGAGTCGAACGTCAAAAGTCGAAAATTTTCGACTTTTCGACGTAAAAAGTCGAAATTTTCGACGCGTCGAGTCGAGTCGAAAATCGAAATTTTCGACGCGTTGAGTCGAGTCGAACGTCGAAAGTCGAAAATTTTCGACTTTTCGACGTGAAAAGTCGAATTCGACGCGTCGAGTCGACAACCCTAATTATATTTGTCCGGAATACAATTGATCCCAATTCGTGCCTGGTTTTTTATTTTTCATCATTCACCGAGAATGCAAGTCAAGCTTTTGTTTGACAGCTTTTGTTTTTGCTTTTTGCACAAAATTACATGTTTTGCTGGCCGCTCAAAGATTTGGGTAATTTCTATACTTTTCTAAATATTTATTGAGCAAAAAATGTGGACAGTGGATCTGCTTCATATGCATCACTCAGCCTTCTAGTGTTTCTTTGTAGGGTTGGACAATGGGAAAATACCCAGGTATTTATCCGGGTAAATACCCGGTATTTACCGGTAAATACCCAGAGATTTTACCCGTAGTATAGAAATCGGGTAAAATCTTTACTAAGGATTTTGCGAAAATATTATTTTTTACAAAATTTTTGTTTCAATTTGATATGTCTCAAAGCGAATTCAGAAGTCAGAAAGTTTTTTAGTCTTAGCATAACAATTTTTATGCGATTTTGAATTGTTTATGCATAAATTTGATTGATTTGTTATGATTTCTCGAATAAAAGTTGGTTATGGAAATAAAAAGATTTTACCCGCCTTTCGGGTAAATACCGGGTAAATACCCGGGTAAATACCCGAGATTTTACCCAAAAAGATTTTACCCGGCTAATTACCCAACCCTATTTCTTTGTAACTTCCTCGGGTAATCCCTTTGAGCTTGCGTTAGAGAGCCGTGCATTGCGAACCAGATCACTGCTCACCCATTTTGCTTGATATAATTTACGATATATATTTATGTATTATGTTATTCATGGAAGGTGAAAAAAAATCCAAATCTTTGACCGGCCAGTAAAACGTGTAATTTCAAACAAAAGAAAGAGTAAGTTGTCAAACAATAGCCTAACTTACCCTCTTCGTAATAAACCGAAAATCTCGGCGAATGATAAAAAAAATAAAAAACTATGAGTAAACAGAACCGGGGAAGAATTTACGACACCACGTAATATGTATTTTTTTCCGGCTAAATTAAACTTTAGACTAGCTCGGAATCGCCCTAATTTTTTTTAAATTTCATTAAGTAATACTTGCTCACAACATGCTTATGGGTGTCGGTCAACACTAAACAATAAAGACATAAAAATTGCGACGCTACTTGCATGTACCTCCCCCCCCACCCCAAATCAATTTTTTCAAAGTGTTTCCAGACCCCTTATATCGACCTAAAATCACCTCAGGAGTTCAAAAAAGGCATTATTTTTGAGTTCTGGTCCATAAAAAATTGGATTTTGTGCATTTTGAAATTTTGACTTTTTACCTGTTTTACCATGTTTTTCAACATGGGACTTGGCAAAAACAACCTCTAAATGCGTTTTTCATCAAGAGTCTTGCTCAAAATTATGCCTAAGGTAAGTGAGTGCGCTCATCTCTAACCAAGCAAGTTCCCTGCGCCCCGAAGGGGCTTGGAGTCGAGACGCGCAAGTAGCGCCAAAATTGCTTAAATTTTGACTTTTTGAAATTGTGGAATCAAAGTAATATAACCTAAAAGGGTAAGCGGATGGACAAAAAGGTTTGATGATATTCTACCATATTTTTTCAACAAGAGCCTGGCAATAAACTTTTATAGTCAGTAGTTTTGCCGTAACACCATAAGACCAAGCTATCAAATCGCGTACTTTTATTATACTCATAGTGTTATTGCTTGATCTTATAGGTCAAGTGTTTTTTTTAGATCATTTAACAGCCCATTTTTAGCCATCCACGTGTTCCACGTCCCACATGCCCACCGAGCCCTATTAAACCGAATCAGCCTAATCCCTCAGGGCGAAAAGTCAAAATGAAACCAAGAACGGAGCTGCACACATCACTGGTTGAAATGTTGAAAAAGGCAATTTAAGGCGATTTAGAGGACCACTACAGTGTAATCCTGCCATAATTCACGAAGTTGGCCACTGCACCTGTTCCTAACGCGTGATTAACTTTGAATTGATAACTTTGATTTTACAAAAAATATGTGAGTGGGTTTCAGGGCCTTCAGGTACAATAAATTAGTTTGCTAAGGTTGTTTTTCACGTTCAACATTTTGGTGTCATCATTTTAATTTGATCGCAATGTTTTCGACTTGACTATTTTCAGCTCCAAGTCCAGTGGTTGAACACTGGCTAATAAGCATCCAATGGAGGAATTTGAGGAATTTTCTGGTGGAAGGAATAATCAAAGGGATCTAATATCTCTTCTTTCCCACTAAACACTTCTCAATCAACAAGCTTCTAGTGGACAACTGTCCATCCCCCCTTTCAGTTGATTAGCCTCCCCTTCATTATTATGCCTCTCCTGGCTATGGTTTTGTTTATAAAATTGAGTTTATCTGGCGAAAAAAATGTGAAAGATTATATTTGATTCAGAGGCTATCTCCGACTAAAACGCTCTTTGTAAATGGGCGGCTGCAAAATAAAGCACATGCAAAACATATGAACTTGATACAGTGGACTTTTGATGCAAAGACACCCTAAAAACTTCCTTCCCGTCACTTGTCTTTGGTCAATCTAGTCCCAAAATTTGCAAGAATCTCGGCTCCACGGTTCAACGAAAACAGTTTTGACGTAAAACTTGTCGATTCTAGATACAACGACACCCAATTTTTGAAAAAAAATGTAGCCTGAAGTAATATTCTGGTAACTATATCAGGTTGCTCGATAAATTCCTTGTAGCCCATAACTTTCGATTTTTTTAACTTTTAATTTAACTTTTGATTTTTGAATTAATTAGATCTAGAACAGACTGGCCAAATACAACTGACAAAAGATTTAAAAAAATGAAGATGAAAAAATAGTCAGAACCTAGGCGGGAACAGAGTTATTGGTTGTGACATCTTATCGGAAGTCAACTGTATGAGGTCCGTTCTTTGCACCATGAGAAATTGTTAGAAAATACATAATTTCTGGATGATTTTTATTTGTTTTAAAACTTCATAATCTAAGCCGTAAGTTTAGCGCCAAACTCAGAGGTACCAAGGCCGATAAAGACACAAAAATTATTGAAGTATTAACTGAATATGAAAAAGGTTATGAAAAAGTTGTGATCAGACTAAAAATTTTGTATTTTTTAAATACCTTATCTATTTTACTCAGGCTCCCCTCATACTCCCGCGGGACACGGAACACGGGACATTTTCAAACATTTTTTGTTAGTATCTTGGCTCGTAACCATAATTTTTCACCGCTTTCAACAGATTCATAAGAAAATCGACCCTGCTCTACAACATAGACATGGCTGATTTAATAACTATAAAAACGAGTTTTAGGCTGTCCCACAGGTCAATGTCCCGCGGTAAGAATCCCCAGATGTTTACCGCAGGACAGGACCCACGGGACAGCCAAAAATCATTTCTGAATGTCTAAACAATATATATATTAGTCCTATCGTGTAGAGCAGCGTCGATTTACCCTTAAATCTGTTGTCAGGATTAAAAAATAGCCGTGTCCCATGGCTTTAGGGGCACTTGTACCGTGTCCCGTCCTTATGCCTTACGAAACAAAAAGTCATCTTGTACTATGAAATTAAGCCGTTCCGGTCCTTTTCCGCGCAGGCTTTCCCTGTTCAAAATATTTGAATCAAAATTTTAATTTGGAAACCTGATTAATTATTTCAAAACTCCACTGACCTCAATCCACTTCCCTGACTGTCCTTCCTGAATACACCACCAATACTGCTTGCACTGCTAGCCTGACTCTTATTCCTAGCACCCAAGTTGGTGCAACCCATTAACATAGCTGCCATCGAGTCCACAGAAGTAACCGACCTTGCCACTCCTCTCGCCAGTTCAGTATTGCCTGCACCTGGAGTGCCTCTCGCACCCACATGCCCGCCAGCCATTTGGCCATGGCGGCGCAGGTAAGATGGGTCTGATTTGCGACGAATTTTGGTAGCGCCAGTTATGAAAAAAAAATTCAAATGTCCCAAAAATAGTGGCTGGCAATAACAGACAAATAGACTTTTTACTCAGAGTATCCACATTCCAGCAGCCAGCCAGCAACTGATGGCTAGAGCAGCAGGAAATTAATGCCCTGGATCAATCAATAATCTAGGGTGGGGGACAACCCACAATTCATTAGAAGCACAAGATGGCTGCTGGACTTACTCCTGTTGCTCTTTGAGAGTCTGGGACGGCTGTTGGCAAAGGCAGCGAAACAATTTGGGTGAGGGGTACTTCCCTGGTTAGTTAGTTAATTTCCTAACTGTTTGAAGTAGCCAAACCACCAGATTTAAATGAGTGGATTGGTTAACTGTATGGTAATAATTGAGTTTTGTTTTTCCAGCGAATCGTGTCATGGGTTAGTGCAAGGCAGAAAAAAGGAGTTGAAAAAACAATAGAAAAAGGATTTAGAAAGCAGAATGAAACAATAAATTTCTGTTAGAGACCTACAGCGCCTATAGGAGGAGCATCTGATGAGAAAGACAACCATTTCAGTATTTTCATCTTGGCTCCAGAATCCGGCACTGCCAACTTTTCCTCGTCGATTGCCTGTAGAAATTAGAACTATTTAAAGTTCAAAAAGGTACATAGTCATCTGGTCAATTTTTCTATATTTTTGGTTTCCTAATTTTGGTTTTTTTGTAGTTTGGACACATATCTGATTTGTCCAAACTGCGCTTGCCTACTGTGAGTCTGAAGCCTCGCCAAAAATAAAAAATAAATGCATAAAACAGCCAAAAAAAACTAAAAAAACGGACAAATTCAAAAAATACGGTATAATTGACCAAGTTCCTCATGCCGTTTAGAAATACCTTGATCAGCCTGTTTAAATGAACATCAGCAGGTTTAGCAGACGAAGAAGAGGACTGGTGCACAGAAGGAGGAGATTCTGCTCCAAACACTGAACTCTCTGCACCACTCTCCATGCCATCTTCAACATTTGCATTGTCTGAAACTGGAAGTTTTTAAGGACATTATGACTTTTTGGCAAAAACAGTACTTTCGGCAGTATTCTGGTTAGCTGACCAAACCCAGATTGGTTTCTCTGAGCTGTCCATGTCTGCATCAATTTGTGAAGAGGTGGCGAGAGGTGGAAATGCTTGAACTGGTGAAGCGGACTCATGTGACTTTTGAGTAAGACTCTCAGTCGTAGAGTGTACAGAATGTCCATTGGCAAAGGTGTCTAAATACAACATAAAAAGATGTCGTTAAAAAAGAATTTTACCATGTAGCAGTACAGTTTATAAAAATAGTTTTTTTTGCACGGAAGCGATCCAGATGAAATAGTTCGCGATTTTAACCAAAATTCGTGAAACAGTAAAATAACCTAAAATAACCGGTAGAAACAGGTACAATTACTTACAAAATAAGTGGCACAGAGACAAGGCTCTCAGATTTGTTTCAAAAGAGGACATTTGGGTGAAAAAGTACATTCTGACTATTTGTGAAAGAAATAGTCATTTTATTCAGTGCTTATTGTTGTTCGAGCACAAAAAACATTTTGACGTGAATACTCAAAAAAGGTCCCAAAAACAAATCTTTTTCAAGAAGGTCTGGAAGCCTTTCACAAAGACTTTTATCGGTGAACTTCAGGTTAAATTTTCTTATACAGTGATCGGCTAAAGACGAGATCTTTTTAAACGTTTATGCCGTTTCGACACCCAAACACACAGGCAATGAGTTTTTAGGTGTCGAAATGATATTTTCGGGCCAGAGGTGCGCGCATAGACTCAGAGCAAGACTCCTGATCCAAATGCCTACAGAAACTCGTTTTTACCACCTCCAGCGACCTAATAAAAAGTGGTTCACATTGGTTTCCCAGGACAGAAAGTCGAATTTTCGGTCACAAATATTGGACCAGCCTGTACTTGAAAAAATTCATTAGCATACCATAAAAACATGCTAGAAAAAATGCTAAAACTAGAATCTATACAGCTCTATTGTTATCTAGACTAGGATTTTAGAAGCCAAAATGAAAAAAAATTGTCTACCTTCATTGTTGCTTTCTTCAAGCTGGATTGTGGCATTCTCACGGTTGCCGTTGAGAACATCTTGCTGTTCATTCTCTATTTTCTGCCAGCCATTTCGGTGCATGTCAGCGTGTGTAATAGAGGAAGTAGTGGTAGCTGATGTTTTCGCATTTGCTGTTCCATTGTTTGCCTTGTCGTGCGGAGGGGGTGAGGAGAATGATTGGAATTGACGTGGTGGTGATGGGTGACACTGATTGGAGTTGTCGTCTAGATATAAGATATTGAAAGGAGTGACCGCCAGCGGTGCGACAGCATGTTCGCTCATTTGCTTATGCTTCTCCTCGGAAATCTTGTTGAGCTTGGTAGTGGGGCTAGGATAGATCAGTCCGGATTGAGTTAGAATATGGCTGGCTGGAGACGAACGACTCCGATACCAGCTCTTCCTTCTTGGTACAGCAGAAGTGGAATTTGGCGTGACTAAAAAATTTTACAATACTTTTTAGGTTACAAGCCCTGTGTCGTGGCTTCCGCAGACTTGAAAATCCTAATAATTTTTCGGAACTTCTTTATTCCGCGCCCTCCCAAAGCACACGTTTTTTCGATGATTAGAAAAAATTTATGTGCTAAATAGATTTTTAAAAGGACGTTTTAAAAAGTCGACAATCTGCCTTAGCTATGAAAATAATAAGAAAAATAATAATTTGAATGTGTTTGAATGGGCACAAAATAAGGGTTTTAACCTCTTTAGACCATACTCTATATACCGTATTTATTCTAATTAGCCCACCCCTCTAATAAACCCACCCCTCGACTTTGAGGGTCTGTATCTCGGAACAGAGTGAATATTTGGCCAAGCTGTTTATTGCGTTTTCTTAGTTCCCGCGAGCTCTACCGATATCGCTTTTCAGATTTATAATTTTCAACAGAAAAACTCGAGATCGAATCCCAATTTTTCCGATTTTCGGGTGATTGAAAAATGAACCCACCGGTGGGCTAATTAGAGGAAATACGGTAAGCATATAAAGAATTGAGTTCGTTTAACTCTACCGCTATGAACACGCATTAGAAACGATTTTTTTATTGTGCATTGAATTTTTTTGTAGCAGGATTTTTTCTTCTTGAATTACTATGGTGTTGCTTTGCATAACAACAATAATCATGCAAGTATTTATAGAGTAGGTCATTACAAAAAAAAGGCACAAACATACATCAATAAAGAGAGATCAATCAATAAAACCGTCAATCGAAATAGGAGAGTGAAGCAAAATGTATGATGAGAGAGTAAGTCCACTTATTTCTCTTCCCCTAATTAAACTGAAGAGCTATTGCACAACATCTACTTCTTGAATAATCCCTGTATTTTTATTGTCGGCACTAATGGACAAGAAAAGAACAAATACAGTCGAGCAATGACGTACACAGGGGGTCAGATTTTTTTTAAATCGGTATATGTAAAATGGCCTGAAAATTTCTGGTGTTTTAGTATTTTTAAAAACCATTTTATAAAGATTTTTTACTATGGGTTTGCCTGAAAACACAAAAGTTGGCGAAAAAAAAATGAAATATATAAAAAAGATAAAAATGTTTAGCCAAATAAGCAAACTGAAAATTCACACAGACCATGTTACGGATACAGATGCATTCTAACCATCTTATATCCATTGTATGTGGTACCAGAGCTGTAAAAATCACCGAAAACAATTCTAAAAGAGTGACCGGAAGCTTTATAGCACAAACGTGTTCAAATATTCATACACAAAAATATATTAATGGGAGTGTGGAATTAATATAAAATTTAGTAGGACCTATTAAACAACCTAAATGCAGGCATTAAAAATACAAGGTGGATTACCAGATTCGGGAACTGTATCGACTGTGTACAGTCAAGTCTCGGTATAGTGATCACTCAAGGGACCGGCCGAAGTGATCACTATATAGAATGATGATTGACCCGTCGTTTATTGTAGAATTTTACGTTATAAAACGAGGTGCCATACACAATAAGTCAGAAAAAGCAGCTTTTACCAGGTTAAAAAAATGAGTAGAGTCGTTTTGACGCTACTAAAATATACCCACGAAAATAATTTTTAGAGGGTACCTAAACCACCATGTTTGTATAAGAAAAGTTGTGCAAAGCCTTGTTAATATTGGTAATACCGTGAGCCTAAACCTAAGACTACAGGCCTAAGCCAAGCCTAAATTATTGGGTGGGGTATATTCCAGTAGCGCTTTTTAACCCATTGATGCGCACCGGTACCAAATTGGTACCAAAAATTGACTTGGTCCCCTGTTGTTTTTTCAAGGTTAAAAAAAATATTGCTTGAAAACAATCTTCTGAGCTTATTTCATTTGTTTTTCAAAATTTTTAGCTTTGGTGATCACATTCAATGTCTAAGCTACAAACTAAGACTAAATTTGTTTAATTGTGATCCAAAAAATATAATAAATTTGTGACCAAAAAATTTACAGAAGTAACAAGGACACGTCAAGTTTATAACTTATTCTTGTAAATTGCAACTTTTGGAGCTAAAACGAACTTTTTCTGCTAAGCTTTTTGATATTATTTTTAAGTTCATTGAATTTACTACAAACTTATAAAAGATGCTGAGTTAGTGGCAAATGGAAATTAGAGATAAGCTATATTAAGGTTCGAAGAAAAAGAAAATTTTGTATTTTTGAGAATCATTTGTTGCGTGAAAGGGCAATTTTAGGTCACGATTATTGACTAAACATATGTAAAAGATTTTTTCCGAAGCTGTAAGAAATAAGCTGCAAAATAAGGTACCGTTAGTAAAAAAGTCATATTTAAAAATTGCAGTTTGGTTTCACAAGAATTCGAAAAACGAGGAATTTTCGGGTACTGAAAATTTACTGACTTTGTGGAAACTTTTGCATTTTTCTCGAAAAAGTAGAAGATAGGTATTTTGTGAAACATAAGTTTAGCTACAAAAATAGTATGACGTTAACGGCGTCCCAGTAACTGAAATCAAGTAGGCCCAAACGAGTGATAAATAAACATTTTTCGGAAAATTCGGCCGAAAATGGGTTAAGAGGGGTAAATTCAGTAGCGCCGGCCTTTTATATGAAAAAATCATAGTCTAAGTTGTACGATTGTGTGAAAAGTCCTGCAACGATGACAAAGGGACCAGCATTCGGGGCGTGTTGTAAAGAGAGCAGATAGGCCCTTGGAAAAAAGAAGGAAGAAGGAAGAGGTGATTTTTTAGTTTTTTTACGAAATGTGTGTGTGCTGATGGTAGCACATCAGCCCGGAAACCGAAAGATGCAGGTTCAATTACTGACACCCCATTTTACCCCTTCCTTCTTCTTAAAACCTTGTTGTGTCAAAAAGACCAAAATGCAAAATCGAGTTTGACGCTCTGCCATTCCGAATTTAACCTTTTTTCTGAAGTCTTCGCCATTGAAGTGCGCATCCTGATGAGTCGCAATATTTTCACATTTATAAAAATTCGAATTATCGATGCTACTGGAGTGTAAACCCACACCCCCTCCGCCCAATCATTTTTTGAGGGTACATAAACCACACTTTTTTTGAAAAATGCTGAAATTGATACGGGTTCTCCCTGAGCCTAATGCCTAGGCCCAAAGCCTAAGGGCTAAGCCTAAAAATTATGGAGGGTGTTCGGGGATTATATTCCATATTACGCCGAATTTTCTTTATAGATTTCACATATTAAAGTTTTCAAGTGTTGGACCCAAATTATCCGATAATTTGACTGCCATGGTTCGCTCTTTGAATCCATTGCGAAACCCAAAAAAAGTTTGACGTAGTGTTTATTGAAAAGTATTGCAAAGCCGTCAGTGCTTTTCATCTTTTCGGACAACTTGATACTACTCGCGATGCATTTACCGAGAACAAATCAGGCTCACTAATTTAGCTGCTGAAACCGACCTAGAGTTAAAATGGGTAACAACAAAGGCTTAAAAAGAGCACACACTTGCTGCAATTATGCACCTCCTCTCTCCTCAAACAGTCTTTGCTGAAAATAGGGGAGAGACTATATGCACACACACATACAAAATCGTACTCATAGTCAACAACAGTTCCTCGCTCACAGCAGGGGATAGGCCGACCAGATGACACTGTTTTTGGTGGTGAGGGGGGGGGGCATACATCTCTCTCAGAGGGATCAAAGGGAGGGGCAGACAGCAACAACTATTTGTAAACTCCGCCAAATCCTTCCTTGTGGATTTGTGTACAAATTGGTTAAAACAGGCTGAAATAGATCCTCATCCTTGTAGAGCAAAAAAGCTTTTAGACAGCCGACAAAAGCTACTACTGACCAGCTTTTGACAATGGAAATGGTTAATTAGGCTTAGGTGGACTGCTGCTAGTAGTGGTAATTTTAGAAGATGTTTGGGTTGGCGTGATGTTGACGCTTTCAGTGAATGCAAAAGTGATTTAAGAGATGTAAATAATGATTATTTACAATGTATGTGATGGGTCAGTAAATATAGTGAAACTAAAAAGGGTTAGCAGAACTTGAACATTTTATTGACAAAATAATAAAATCTGCCGACAAAAATTCATGAACAAAACATGCAGTCGCCTATTGATATGATTAACTATATGGGACCATTTGTAAAAGTTAGTTATAAAAATATTTCAAAAATACGCGGAATTTTTCCTTGATTCACCATGTTATGTTTCATCCTGACATAATTTGTTACAGAGTATAGAACAAAGTGTGAAAATACGCTGAAAACAACAAGAGGGTGAACAAGGGAATTCCGCGAACTTGTGATACAATCTAATAAACATTAATTTTATAGAATGTGTAACTCGTCGCCTATTCTTTGGTCTTTAAAAAAGCAAAAATGGCACATTTTGTCCGGTTTCGCGGTAAATTGTGCCATTTAGTAAAACACTATATTTCTGCCCGGTTGTGAAAAGAGGCCCAGACCTCTGCCCAAAAGTGTCCATGTTTTCCTTTCATTTTACCAATTTTTCACTCTTTGCAACGTTTTGTCCTTGCCATTTTTTAGAAATCTACATGTATGTCTTAGACCCCCCATCCTCGTTTTTTTTAAATTGCTGTTTGAGGATTATTGAATTTAACAAAACAATAATACAAACAAACACATTTTGTTTTGCCATGTTTAGAATGGAGAAAAGGCAATGTAGTGTTTTGTTTGATGATGTTGAAGAAGGGTGAGTCAACATCACAGCCATGATAACACATACTTGTGGTGGATTATTACATGATTGTGACGTGTAGTTACAAGCTCAATGTTTCCTTTTGGCAAGCTGACTGTTTAATAAATAAAGGTATGGTCTCAAGTGGAAGAAGCCACAGAAAGTCCAAAAATCGACAATAATTTGTTGCGTATTAAAACAAAATACGATAATCTAAGGGCATTAAAAATCTTCCTTTCCAACAGAAAGAAGACTAACGATTTTTGAATGCAGCAAAGTCGGCTAAGAAATCAGCTGAGAAGACAAGAAGATTACAGAACAAACTGGAGTTTTTTATATAAAAACTGTTCATAGAAATATCAAGAAGGCAAGCCACATAAAGATGTAAGCGATTCCATAAGCAGGTGAGTAAAATAACTAAATAAATTTGATCCGAACAAAGATAAAATGAAATGTTGGATGAAAAGAAATGGGAAAATAAGATATTTTGAGTTTTTCATTCTGTCACTTTTGGGGAGCCAGATGATTAGTGGTTAAAGTAAATCATACATTTTCGTTTAAAGTTAAAATGAAGAGAATTTATGCTCTGTTAACTCAATTTGTCGCCGTTTCTCGAAAGAAATAGTCTCAAAATTAGCTACGATTTCTTTTTCTATTACATTATTTTTGCGGACCAACGTAAATTATTTCACACACACAAACAGACGAAAAGTGTAGTAGGATGGTAAGTACACAAATGAAGAAAGGCATTTTTAAAATCCGTTAAAAGGAGTACATACCGCCATTCAATGCTTCATCCAGTTGTTTCAGGGCGTTGGCCAGCATCAAATTAGCTTCCCTAAAGCCATCCTCCTCCTGTTTGTTCATCAGGTCATCACTGTCAAGGCTCAATGGCTTCCAGGCCGTCCGGGTCAGCCTTTTACGCTTAGGGATCTCAATTTTGGATGGTGATATGCTCAAACAGTTATACCTAAAGATGATCTTTTATTTATTTTTGTCATACATGTATTAACAGCGGTGACGCGAAAAAAACAAAAATAATTTAGAAGAAAAATGTTTTTTAACTAACAAAAAGATCATTTACACATGAATAAGGCCTTACATATACTACGGAGAAAAAAATATTCTTTGTTTGCTTAAAAACATTTCTTCTATCATTTCAAAGAAAAAACATAAAAAGGCTTTGAGAAATAAATATAATACGAAAATTCAAAGCTTTTAAAAATATTATAGAATCATTGTAAAAATTAAATTTTGTTGTATGTAGAAGAAATTCGTGGTAGAGGGGTGGAGTGGCTCCAAAAATTTTGAGGCCATTTTATCTAGCGCTTGTTTGTTTTTAAGGATACTTTTTGAATGTCGCAAAATGCTCAGAACCATAGGCGCACCGCCTCCGGCAGTCTCTATTTTATAAAGTCTGGCAAAATTTTTCGAGGCCTGGAGCATAGTTGGACGCCTCTGAAAAACCACCGCCGCCGCCGGCATAAAAATGTTGCTAAATCTCGCCGCCGCCGCCGCTGCTTGCCGTTACCGCCGCCGTCACCGCCGGCGGCACTTTTTATTTCGCCGCGCCGGCGCCGAGTCGGTTAGAGTCGGTTAGAGATGCTGTTGACAGCTATCTCAAGGAGCACTCAACTGAAGCTGTTGGATCTACATGACCAAAGAATCTCGGGTTGAGTGCTCAAGAAGCAGCCGCCGGTTTCGTTCATGAAACTGTTCCTTCACGCGCTACTCCTTTCACTACAAGCGAGATCAATCGCATTGCAAAAAAAGCAGTGGATCTGTATCTTGGCCAAGTGAGGAGGGAATTAGAAGAGAAGAAAAAATATTATAACCAATGAATTTTTTTTTGAATTTTTTGTATCTTGGTCTGCTTTTTTAACCAATTATTTCAACTATTTATATAAGAAATTTTGTTACAAAAAAGCCTTTAATTAGCACAGTGCTAAACTCTGTAACAAAAATGCTCTGGCGGTTAGAAATTTATGCGCCGCCGCTGGCGCCGCTACCGATCTCGCCGGCGCCGCCACCGCCGCCACCGCGCCACCGCCACCGCCGCCACCGCCGCCACCGCCGCCACCGCCGCCACCGCGCCATTGCCGCCACCGCCGACCTTCTTTTCAGCCGCCGGCGCCGCCGCGGCGGCGGCGATCCAACTATGGCCTGGAGCTTGGTGGCTCCGGCGCTTTTTTGCTGGAGGTGCATGACAACTCGGCTGACAACTCAGAAATCAATCAAATTTTTTTTTTCCAAATATTTCAATCAAGCAAAAATTTATTTATTGGTTTTTAATACGAATTATTAGAAAAAAAGCTCGGACTCTTAGTGCAAATCGCTAATCTCTCTCTCTTCTTTTTGCCTACTAAATACACGGAGGGAGAAAAAAGTAAGACAAAAACAAGAAGCTGAGTGATCAGTAGGCAGTTGGTGGTAAATAGCTGGGCAAAAAGAAAGCGGTTCAAGAGTCCTATGGACCACTTGGCCATAATTCTCCATTAGTTATAGCAAGTGTTTGACTTCAAGCTTGTTGGTCTTAAACTCCTTCACTCAATTAATTTGCACAAATTGGATAAAAAAATCGGTGAACAACGGACATAAATTAAGTCCCTAGTATAATTTGGAAAAAATGGCATCCAACGGCACTAGTGCACTGAATTAAAAAAAGATGATATTCGTAAAACTGATAATTTAGTTAAAATTAAAAATGCAAAATTACAGTTTTTAAAAGCATGATTATATTTTTGACATGATTAAACAAGTGATCAAGACTCACAGAAATCCGGCAACAAAAATCATGCTGGAATGATGTTTTTATATTTCCTAAAATATCCAATATTACTTCTTTTGCAAAAACATTTTTAGGGGCCATTTTATCCTTTCAAACACGCAATGTTTGTAAAAAGAGCACTTTACACCAAAAATTCCTCACTTTTAATAGACTTTTTTGAGCATAAAGATCAATGACGGGAGGCATGTTATAAAAAGGAAATCACACACGATGAAACTGAGATTACAGTTCGGAACTTTGTGAATTTTTTTCCTAAAACCCAAGGTGCCCAAGACAATTTTTTTCCTGTTTATAATCGAGGATTCCGCAAAAGATGCACGCATCAATGTTTTCATTTCGGTACTCAAAACCTATTGGATAAAATAAAAATGACAAAAGATTACCAAATTCTCTTTATTTTATAAAAAAGTATTTTATTTTAAAATTTTGAGTTCGAAGCCTTGATTCATACAAACTTTTCTAATTGAAAACTTAATTATTTGAGAATTTCATTATCAGCCGAACTGACTAGTCGGAATGTTGCAAATTAGGACGCCTTCCTGTTGTAATCCCTAAAAAACACTTTTTCTAACGAAAAAGCCTACACTAAATCTAAGTTGAAAATGAAAATCAAGCATAGAATAAGCATTTTGCAAACCTAGTGAAAATTTGTTGTGTCATTGCCAGCTATCAATGTCACGCAAAACAATACACTATCAAAATAAAACTTTTGTCAGGTTTTGCAACAATACTAATAAAATCTGCTCTAAATACACATTATTCCAAAGTTTTTTTGGCTGTCTCCAAATGATATCTAGTGTCTAGGGACTTTTGGACAGCTTTAAGACACACAAAGATGAAGAGTAGTGTGTAATGGAATGTTTTCATGACTTAAATACCACTCTCTTGGGTTCAATCACAAACCACCACTCTACTAATAATAATTTATTGTCTAACAAAACTTTTTAATGAAAGTAATTATGTGAACAAAAAGAAGAAAAAAAAGACTAAATTTGGTAGTGGTTTTATGAAAATTCCAGCGGTCAGGGTAGATGAGCAAAGTTGTCTTCTACTTTTTCCTATTACTGTTACAGAATATTGATTAGCTGCTACTGCTGCTTAACCTGGCTTGTAATGCTAAAAAGGTTTCCTTGCTTGTGTGCGAATACCAAAGAGACAGTTGCTTGGCGGGAAAATGCATTACGGGCGGCTTGGTCTGTATATATTTAGTAAATTTTGGAGAGAAAAAGACAGAAACAATTTTTTGGGACTTCTGCATTTTTCAAGACAATTTGATAATTGTCCGAATGTTTAAAGCCCTTATTCGTAGAATTTTAGTGAGCACTTAATCCTTACAGAAGAATTATTACAATAAGCAAATTAATAGGTTAAAATTAAATTAAAAATGTTTAAATAACTTTTTTTATCAAGTCAAATTTCTCAATAGCATGCGTTAAAAAGTTCTTCAACTTCTCCGAAACTTTTTAAAATTCAATTTTTGAAGTTTTTTTTGTCAACTAAAGTATTAAAGGACCATACTTGTTGATGATAATAAGAATTTAGCAAATTCAAATGCGCGCGGGACACTTTTTTTTACTCCAAAAATATTTTTTGAATTTTGTACTGTTGGTATATTAAAATAAAAAACGGCGTTAAGCGAATTGATCCACACCGAATTGATCCACATCGAATTGATCCACAAAAATTTGTCTCGACACGAAATGCTTTTAAATTTTTGTCTTGAAAAGTTTACTCGGTAATTCAAAGATTTTCCAGTGAAACGCCGGATCTCCATGCACCAACTAAACAAGTGGCCGTCCACTTGAACCAAAATTTTTACGTTTTCCATGTTCCAAAACTTGTTTTTTGGACTGATTCGGGCATCTGATGATGGTTTGATAGTGGTAAAATGCCTTATTCTCGAGTATTTTTTGAGTTTCGGGCAATAATTAATTTCACAAAATCAATTTTTGACCAATATTCGAAAAATAGCTGAGAAAACGGCATTTTACTAACATCAAATCGTTTTCAGAATGTCCGAGTCAGCCAGAAAACAGGTTTTGGAACATGCAAACCATAAAAAATTATTGATCAAATGGACGACCACTTGGATTATGTTGGTACAGGATTATCCGGGAGAACCGAGATTAGATTTTAGAAAAAAATATGAATATGTATCTGGACCACTCAGGGAGAATCGGGTGACACAAGTGGGCTTTCTACCTGAGTTTCCCACCTGGGTACGACTACCTGGGTTAAACAGAACCAAGTGGTAGTCCACTTGGATCAAATTTTTTTTATGTTTTTCATGTTCAAAAACCTGTTTTCTGGACTGACTCAGACATGCTGAAAACGGTTAAATAATAGTAAAATGCCGTTTTCTCAGCTATTTTTCGAGCATTGTGCAATAATTGATTTTGGTGAAATCAATTATTGCCCAAAACTCAAAAAGTACTTGAGAATACGGCATTTTACCACCATCAAACCATCATCAGCATGCCCGAATCAGTCCAGGAAACAGGTTTTGGAACATGAAAAACGTAAAAAATTTTTTTTGGTCCAAGTGGACGACCACTTGGACTAGTTGGTGCATGGGAGATCCGGCGTTTCACTGAAAAATGTTTGAATTAACGAGTAAAATTTTCAAGACAAAATTTAAAAGCATTTCGTGTCGGGACAAATTTTGGGGTATAGACGTTTCTCGAAAATGAAACTTTTTTCATTTTCGAGAAACGTTTCTCGAATTTGAAACTCAAAAGAGTAAAATATCTCTAGGGGTATACCTTATTTAGACATATCAAGGGTATTTGGCTGAATGTGATGGCCAAAGTCCAGCATATTCCACATTGCGGGGGTTAGGGGTTAACACATGTATGTACGCTTATCCCTTGCAATGTGGAGTGTGCTGGTCTTTGGCCGCGAAGCGGCCAAATACCTTGGTATGTCTAAATAAGTATCTTTACAGGTATACATATATACCCTAGAGATATTTTACTCTTTTGAGTTTCAAATTCGAGAACGTTTCTCGAAAATGAAAAAAGTTTCATTTTCGAGAAACGGCTATGCACCCAAATTTTTGTGGATCAATTCGGTGTGAATCAATTCAGTGTGGATCAATTCGATGTGGATCAATTCGATGTGGATCAATTCAGTGTGGATCAATTCGGTGCCGCCCATAAAAAACAACAGTCTTTATAAGTAATCAAGTTAGCTCACTAGGGAACCTCAAGTGGTGTTTTTTTCAAAGACTTTATTGAGATGTTTTTTTGCTGATTCGTGTAGAGCATCCGAAAGTTCTATATTGAAGTGTTGCCCTTTCGCCATGTCATTTGAAAAATTGGTGAGAATAAGCCAATCGAAGTTCCCGAAAAACCATGATACGGGTTTTATCGTGGTTGTAGCCTGTTTGTGAATTGCCCTCGTTATATCGTTTTTTGATTTTTTGGTCTAGTATAACGTGTAAAAATTTTATTGGAACAACGGTGCTACTCTATAATACAGTGCTCGAAACAAAATAATCTTCACAATAACCACAGCGGATGATGCAAGTATATTAGTGCACTGATAATAAGAGCACTGTTCAAGGGCAGAAAATTCCAAAATATCCAAATCCGGAGGGCTAAATTAGAAAAGTTGGAAAGCAAATCAGTATTTCTGAGAGTGAAATCGATACCGTAGTACGGTAACCGTACTTACTATGTTAACTCCCCATATGGCGTTATTTTTCAACCCCTGAAAAATCTTGGAATTTTTAATCAAAAATAGCCTTAACTCGGAAATACTAGTCAAAAAATGGAGGGGTGGGGATATGTTAAATAGTGGGGAATTAATAGGGTGAATACGGTAGACCCATAAAGGAAAAAACGGCGCTCCTTGGATATACACCCCCCCCCCTCCGAATCAATTTTTTTCAAAAGTGTTTCCAATCACCCTATATCGACCTAAAATGGCCACAAGAGTTCAAAAAAGGCATTCTTTTAGAGTTCTGATTAATGAAAAATTGAGTTTGGGACACCCAAAATTACTTATTCTGACCATTTTTAAATGGATTTAGGTTTGTATTTGGGTAAAAATAGATCGAAAAGTAGCCAATTTTGAACAAAAAGGAAGATATTGAACATAGTTTTGAATACTGGGGCTGCCGCATGAATAAACTCTGGTATGCATGCTTTTTCATGCATCCAGAGTCACTTTCGAGTGATTTGTGTCTAAGATATGTGGTTGTGCGCATCTCAACCCCAAGCAACCAAGCCCTTTGCGCCCCGAAAGAGGCAGGGGCTTGAGAGCTAGAGATGCGCGCACTCACTTATCTTAGACATAATTCCGAGCAAGACTCTTGATCAAAAATGCACTTAGAGGCTGTTTTGCCAAGTCCCATGTTGAAAAACATGGTAAGATAGGTAAAAAGTCGAAATTTCAAAAAGCTCAAAACTCAATTTTTTATTGACCAGAACTTAAAAATAATGTCTTTTTGAACTTCTGAGGCCATTTTAGGTCGATATAGGTGTTTGGAAACACTTTTTAAAAAAGTTGATTGGTGGCGGGGATATATCCAAGTAGGGTCGAAAAAACTATAAATTGTAAAATCTTAACAAAAGTTAACACTTAAAAACAGCCAAATAAGAAAAGGGGAAAAGCAGCACTGAAGCAGTGTAGCAAGTCTTCCTAATTCTCTTCTACATAAGAGATGGTCTGCACTACTCCTCTTCTGCAGACACCAGGAAAGCAAAACAAGCACAAGCCCGCATTAATAATAAGAGAAGGAACATCACCAATAATTCAAGAGGTCATCTATCTCTTTTGTTCTTGTTGGACAGATGTGTGGACTAGTTACATGGATTAGTGTCGTTCTATTTATGCAAATATGTTTAATAATAAAAAGTGTGATTTTGTTTGCACACTGAAGATACCGTATTTCCTCTAATTACGGCCCCGGGGCGGTAATTAGAAGCATGCAATTTTTTCAAACTTCAAGTCGTTCAAAACTCGTGTTTTCATTTACTGTTTGAGCTGTGTAAAAAGTGTTTGTTAGATTTTGAAATCCCTCGCAGGCACTTTTTACACAGCTCAAACATTAAATGAAAACACGAATTTTGAACCACTTGAAGTTAGGGGGCGGCAATTAGAGGGGGGGCGGCAATTAGAGGGGGGCGGCAATTAGAGGGGTGGCGGCAATTAGAGGAAATACGGTATACCTAAGTGCGAAAAATTTAGGATAGTTTGTATTATTGACATTTTGATCATTTTGAAGATTTTAACCCTCCCAGTACAGGCCAGGACAAATATAATTTCTGGTTGAGCATACCCGTGTTGTAAGTGAAACCTTTACTGTAAAATGTGCTGAGATCTTTTCGACATTCGTGCTCTGTGCAGCTCTCGTACTGTGAGGGTTAAGGTTGTGAAAATTGGCCCTATAATGAAAATAAGCCTAATTTTACGGCTAAATATTGTCAATCTTGGCCAAAATTGAATTTCCGGCGCTAGCTTTCGGTTTAAATTTCTGCTTTCGGTTTTATTCTTTTTTTAGCCCTCGGTTTGAGCGAGTACTAGTAGCAAATAACTACCCTCCCCTGTCTGCCCTCCATAAACTGACCCCTCCGAAATCACTGTAACTACTCCTTGAAACAACACGTTTAGGCTGAGGTCTAAGGCTAAGTGATAGGCCAGCGTACGGAAGTTGTGACCAATAAATGTCTTACGTACTTTTTCTGGGGTCTGTGACATATATTTTCGGGTAATCCTTACTTACGTTTTAAAATGGAAAATTTAAGGGGGACAGGTATTTGGTGAAGGAAGCTCCGCGTGCCAAGGTCAGTTTCGTGGTCGTGATTCTGAAACACTTCTCCGCGCTGGCGACTGGATCTCCGCAGCTCATGCAGTGGATGAACCGAGCTCTGTGGGCTCAGCATGGTGGTGGCCGTCAAGCAAGAAGAAGAGTCTACAAGAAGAGTACAGTAGAATTTTATTGTTCTGTATGTCTCGTTGTCGAGATTCTTTGTGTCGTGGTAATTTTAGGAATAATTTTAAAAAATTTAATGATTAACCAGCTGCTTCAAAAAGAGAGGGGGCGGTAAAAGATACTTAGATTTAAAATAGTGGCTTCCATGGCGCAGTGCGTAAGCGTTTGCGTTTTTTGGCCCATATTGGTGTTGCCGGTTCGATCCCACGTGGTTTATTTCGGATTGTTTGACCAGTTGCAGGGGTAATTTGGGACGCTGAATCTGGCCTTAAAAAAGTCGAACCACCCCTAGAACTGGTCAAACAAGCTAAAAAAATAGCGTGCCACAAGGTGGGATCGAACCTGCGCACCGTTTTGGGCCAAAAAACACAAACGCTTACGGAAGCCACGAAAATTGGAAAGAGGAGAGCTCGTGCTAATTAAGAAAACGCAAAAAACAGATTTGTGAAATGTGTGCTCTAGGCTGAGATATGAGATCGGTAAGATGGGGATTATTAGAGAATGGGGATTAATAGAGAATATACGGTACCTTAACCACAAATAACCACAAACACCAAGATTTAAACCTGTGATCATAACTTTGGTCTCCAAGGCAATCCGAAATTCGCCTAAAATGCCTCACCATGTGGTTGAGATACATCCGAAAAGATATATATGGGTGCTTACGAGCATATTACGAGCATAATTTAAGCATAACTGCGAGCATAACTGCAATAATTTTCATAGTTTCAAAACTTCTGCAGGATGGTCCAAATTTTTGAGACTACAGTCGACTCTCTATATAACATAACTCTATATAACATAAAACTCCATATAACATAATCCTGGAAACGATTTGGTTGGTCGCCCCTAAATTAAGCCAAATGTACTCTCTATATAACATAATTCTACATAACATAAACTCTTTGTAACATACCTTTTTCTTGAGCCCCAGCCATAGATCGCCTCTCTATATAACATAATCTCCTGAAATCTATAATTAATCGAAAGTTGAATTCGGTCAGATGTCAAGCAGGAAACGCTAGCCAGTTGCTTAAGGAAGGCCGGAATTGTAAAAAATGTGGAGGTTGGTTTTTATTCACTAGAGATGAACATAGTCACGGGATGCAGGCTGCGAAACCAACACTGGAAGACCGAATAGACGCAGAATTCCAACCTATGAGAGAAGAGCGAATTATGGGAGAAGAGAGAAATTGGCGGTCCAATCAACGAGCTGAACTTCCTATGGGCAAAGCTGGAAGCAATGAAGTTGCTGGAAGGAGGTCTCGATGACTATTTGGCGGTGGACAATCAGCTGGCAACCGGTGGAACACGCACTCTTGCAGAAATCGTGCCGTTAAGAGCCGGAAGCGAGCAGGTAATCCTTGATTAATTTGCTTTTGTTGATTTTTGTTTCAGTGACACAGAAGTGATGGAAGTCGAAGAAGAGCCTTTATTTAAAAAAGGTTCGACAATGACAACAACATGTAACAACACATTATTTGACATTTCCATTCTCTTGCTCTACACTTCTGCCTTGAACTTCTATGCATCTGCGGAGCCGGTTTTCGTACGAATTCATGGCACGATCAACCATCGCCCACAGTTCGTCAAAAGCAAGCCGAATTCTTTTCCTACGCTCGAGGCTAGCTGGCTCAGCAAATTTGTCAGAAAACCGGCTAAACCAGTTCAAGGCATAAGTCTGAAGCACAAGTACGAAAAAATCAAATAATTTTTTGATACGTGTTATTGCCACTGTTGAAAGTTTTGGAAATAAATGTTAATATGGAGATGGCTGTACACCGAAATATACGCGCCAATTTGGTACTTGGTCGTTTTGGTACGCGGTCGTAGGAGCTCTCCATTGCTTGATTCGGATTCATCTTGAGATGAGTCGCTGAGCAGATTTCACTGATCCTCTTCGTCGCTAACAAGCAAGATTCTTCAAAATTCATCTGAACACGATAACTATGACGAGAACAAGCTGTTTTAAAAATATTTGTGCTGTTACCAAAATTTTTTTACCAAAAAAATCGCGCACCAAAAAAATTGCGTACCAATACCAAAAAAACCGCGTACCATAAAATTTTTACCGAAATCACCGCGTACGAAAAAATCTCTTACCAAAAAATCTTTTACCAAAAAATTCTTACTAAAAATTTTCGTACCAAAACGACCGCGTACCAAAACGACCAAGTACCAAATTGGCGTATATGTTTCGGTGTACAGCCATAGAGATCTTTCGACATTTCGGCTAAAAGTTATGCTAATCTTTAACGGGTAGATTGAAACCCTATTTTTTTGATGTCAAACAAATTCTTATCGCCTCTCTTTCCAAAAAAAACAAAGATATCGTTGAAATAGCGCAAATTTAAAAAGTTATGAGCAAACAGATAGTTGGAAATTTGGATACACTGTACTACAGTAAGCGTAAGTTACACGTAATTTCCATGTTTTGCTGATTTACTTGGCTAATTTATATTTTCCAAAACTAAAATACGAAAAATGAAAAATGAGTATTGATAGTAATGCAATAAGAAATAGTCAGAAAAAAGTATGTATGCTCGTACTGAGAATCGAACCATTCGGCCGGAAAATGTTCCTTTCCTTTAAAAAGCATCGGGATTTTTTGAAGCACCGGTAGAATCCATGCTTTAAAAATTTGAGTTCCTCTTAATGACGTCTTTACATGTTAATTTCTACGCAAAAATATGTAGCGTTGAGAAAAAACTGTTATTGTATTCTGAATAATATACTTACTACAACTTTTATTGAAATATGGTATAAATTTGCTTTTATATTTCTCGAAACCATTCATTACTAAACTGATGGAAAACCTTAACGCAATAAACAGCTATATCTGCTTTATTGCTGGTATCATTTTTAATACTATGCTTGTATATTTAATCTATAGTGGAAAGATAATAAAAACGTTCGAAGCCGTAGCAATATTTTGCTGCTGAACTGTTTTGCAGATTTTCTATATTTAATAGTTTTCATCGTATTTAGACCAGTAAGTTTTTTGAATAGAAAATAAATGCAGAAAGTTAATACCTTATTTACTGTATTAACTCTCCATGGGGAGTTACTTTTAACCCTTGAAAAATCTTGAAAACCTTTATCAAAATGGTCCTAACTCTGGGGTTAAAAAGCGAGGGGTGGGGAGTTATAAGAGGGTGTTAAGTTAGTATAGTAAATGCGGTATGTTGAATCGAGAGTGATCATATTGACCGGGACCGACGTGAACCATTTTGTCAAATCGAGAGTATGTTAAATAAGTGAATGTTAAATTTAGAGTCAACTCCGCTGTATGTTGAATCGGTTTATTGTTAAATCTAGACTCGACTGTAATAACTAAATGTGAACTGTTTCGCCTGAAGAAACACTTGTGTCATTTTTTCACAAAGATTTTTTGACTCTACTCGGTAAAAACTACCCCCCCCCCCAAAGCTACCCGGGAATACCTCAACCCCCCCCCCCCAAATCGGACCTACTCGTTATCAACCCCCCCCCCCCCCGCCCAAGAATCAAGATTTTTAGGAGTGGTCAAAACACATTTTTTAGCAATAATTTAGCCATAAAAGGTCCAGAAAAGCAATTTAAAAGGGATTATGGGCTGTATTGGGAGGGGAGGGAAAATACAGGGGCCACTTTTTTTTAGCTGCTTTACCATGTTTTTCAACTCGGGCCGTGGCAAAAATAGACTTTATATGCATTTTATGATCAAGTGTACTTCTCGGAATTATGTCTAAGGTAAGTGCGTGCGCGCATCTCTAACTCTCAAGCCCCCTGCGCCCCTTCGGGGGCGCAGAAGGCTTGAGGCTTGAGTTGAGATGCGCACACCACATACCTTAGACACAAATCACTCGAAAGTGACACTAGATGCATGAAAAAGCATGCATACCAGAGTTATTTATGCGGTAGGCCCCAGTATTCAAAACCATGTTCAACATCTTTGATTTATCGCTTAACACTCTGAAGGATTTGTTTTATTTTACTTGCTACCATTTTTATGAAAAAATCTTTTTGACACAAATGACACAACTGTTTCTTTGGTCTTGGCGTGTTAAGGAATGTCGAGATTGTGAAGATTAACACGGTAACGGCTTACTGTGATGTTTGTACATATTGACGTAACTTTTAATTCTGAAACTATTTATGTTTTTCGTTTTTACCAAAATGTAAATAAAACATGCTCAAATAATCCATTTAAAAATTGTATTTATTGAGGCGTGAATATTGATTTACATGGATGGAAGTAGCTACCGTATTTCCTCTAATAGAGCCAGACTGGCTCTATATTTTAACCTTCTTCTATGGTCTGGCTATATTAGAGCATCTGGCTCTAATAGAGCATCTGGCTATATTTTTTTCAGTCGAACCTCAAAAAATTTCGTTATTTAGCCAAAAAGTGCCGTCTTTTTTGTCTAGTCTAAAACTAGCTCAATGACTCTAGTTTCTAGCAGCGTATCATTGGTTGCAACAACTTTGCGAAATTAAGGACAAAAGGTGAAAGGTGGATCAAATTATTATTTATGCTTCAACGTTTTTTGCTATTTTTGAAATATGTAGCACAATTGATGCATGGTTAGAAACTAGGATCACAAGACTACCTGATAGTGAATTAATTTAAAAAAAATTGTTCAGATATCTGGCACTATTCAACTTTTTCCTTAAGACTGAAAAAGAAAAGTTTTTCCAGCAATTTTCGGTATACTATTTATTACATCAATTTCTTATTTCGGCGCTCTTGAAAGTTTTGCTTTTCTCACTCGGTTCTCAAGTAATGGCCTCCAGAGTTAAGCACTCGGAAATTTACATAACTTTCAATTTTCATTGTTTAGGGCACTTTGATCAATGTTTTGGCTAAATATTATATGCTATTAGAAATACCGACCCTACCGGAGTATACCCCCCCCCCCCAAATGAAATTTTTTTCAAAGTGTTTTTAAACACCCTATATCGACCCAAAATTGCCTCGGGAGTTCAAAAAAGACATTATTTTTGAGTTCTGGTTAATAAAAAACTGAGTTTTGGACATTTTGAAATTTCGACATTTGCCTGTTTTGGCATGTTTTGGTCACTGGAGCTGGGCAAAATAGTCTCTAAATGCATTTTTGTTCAAGAGTCTTCCGAATTATGTCTAAGGTAAGTGAGTGCGCGCATCTCTAACCAACCAAGCCCCTGCGCCCCTTCGGGGCGCAGGGGGCTTGGTTGCTTGGGTTGAGATGCGCACACCACATACCTTAGACGCAAATCACTCGAAAGTGACTCTGGATGCATAAAACATGTATGCATACCAGAGTTTATTTTATGCGGTAGCCCCAGTCAACAAAACTATGTTCAACATCTTCCTTTTCACACTAAATTGGCCCTTTTTTGGCCCTTTCCCACCCTAATATGGCCCTCAATCCTTCAAAAATGGTCAAAATAGGTATATTTGGGTGGTCCCAAACTCAACTTTTTATTGACTAGAACAAAAAATAATGCCTTTTTCGAGCTTCTGAGGCAATTTTAAGTCGATATAGGGTGTTTGGAACACTTTAAAAAAAATTTCATTTGGGGGGGGGTATACTCCGGTAGCGCCGAAATACCATATGATGGGCTTTCTCATAAGGATTGTATGCCCAGTCATAATTGCAAAATATGGAAAGGTTGCTACTTTTGACAAAAGTGCCTTTTCCGAAACTGAGTTCTTGTCATGTACCAATATTATCAAAACAACAAAAATCAAAAGTTCAAGGGTATGTGAAATTTCCGAATGCTAAACTTCGCAAGCCATTATCTCCAAATCCAATGAAAAAATATAAATCCAAGAGGATCATAAATTACCGTATAACTCTAATAGACGGGCATGCCCTTCTATTTTTCAACCCCTAAAAAATCGAAAAAAAAAATATTTTGATTTTGAGATTTTTGGGTACTCAAAAAAATCTAAAAAGCGGAATCAACTAAGATCGAGGTGATCAAGAAAACGCGAAAAACAGATTTGCAAAAAAAAATTTTTGCGCTGAGATATGGTCCTTGAGGGTGCCCGTCTATTAGAGGGTGCCCGTCTAATAGAGGTTATACGGTAAGCAGGTATGCAAGCATCCTGTGCACATAAAAAAAATCACTATCGGCAACTTGACGTTTAATTTTACAAAAACTCGAGCTTGAAATAAGTCCTGCCTCAGGACTTACATAGGCTCTATTAGAGCATCTGGCTTCATTGTGCGATCTCCCTTTACGGTCTGATTCTATTAGAGCATCTGGCTTCATTGTGCGATCTCCCTTTACGGTCTTTTTATTAGAGCATCTGGCTTCATTGTGCGATCTCCCTTTACGGTCTGATTCTATTAGAGCATCTGGCTTCATTGTGCGATCCCTTTACGGTCTGATTCTATTAGAGCATCTGGCTTCATTGTGCGATCTCCCTTTACGGTCTGATTCTATTAGAGCATCTGGCTTCATTGTGCGATCTCCCTTTACGGTCTGATTCTATTAGAGCATCTGGCTTCATTGTGCGATCTCCTTTACGGTCTGATTCTATTAGAGCATCTGGCTTCATTGTGCGATCTCCTTTACGGTCTGATTCTATTAGAGCATCTGGCTTCATTGTGCGATCTCCCTTTACGGTCTGATTCTATTAGAGCATCTGGCTTCATTGTGCGATCTCCTTTACGGTCTGATTCTATTAGAGCATCTGGCTTCATTGTGCGATCTCCTTTACGTCTGATTCTATTAGAGCATCTGGCTTCATTGTGCGATCTCCCTTTACGGTCTGATTCTATTAGAGCATCTGGCTTCATTGTGCGATCTCCCTTTACGGTCTGATTCTATTAGAGCATCTGGCTTCATTGTGCGATCTCCCTTTACGGTCTGATTCTATTAGAGCATCTGGCTTCATTGTGCGATCTCCCTTTACGGTCTGATTCTATTAGAGCATCTGGCTTCATTGTGCGATCTCCCTTTACGGTCTGATTCTATTAGAGCATCTGGCTTCATTGTGCGATCTCCCTTTACGGTCTGATTCTATAGAGCATCTGGCTTCATTGTGCGATCTCCTTTACGGTCTGATTCTATTAGAGCATCTGGCTTTAATAGAGAATCTGGCTATATCAGAGGAAATACGGTATTATCTTTTTAATTTCCATGGACGCTTCTGACGCTCTTCCTGACGCTCTTCCGATTTTGAGAAAAAGCGTTTTGAGATAAAAATTCATTTTCGGAACTTTTTTTTTTTAAATATTTTGTAATTTTCTCAGGAATAGCTGCCCCCCCCCAAGAGATGCCATCGGGAAGAGCTGCCCTTTAGCTGTCATTAAAAAAGCTCAACAAATTATGCATCAGATGTTAGAATGAGTTAAAAAACGGACGCCAAAAAGTTACAAGCATTTTTATAAACAAAATCATCATAATTTGAAAAAGTGTTTAACGTAAATTTTTTTTCCTGTGCATAAGTTTAAAATTCGGACACTGGAATCGTAAACAACATACCCGATTTGCTTATAAAACTTCCTATAGAAGTATAAATTGACTAGCATATTTGATTTTTCTCATGAGACAATAAATATTCGAATAAGTCAGTACTTGGTAATTTGAATATTTATTGTCTCGAGAGGAAATCGAAATATGCTAATCAATTTTGCTTCTAAGAGCAGTTTATAAGTAAATCGAGTTTGCTGATCACGATCCCGGTGTCAGAATTTCAAGATTTGTGCACAGGAAAAAAATCTTACGTTAAAACTTGTCAATTTGATGATTATGTTTATAAAAAATGCTTGAACTTCCTGGCGTTCATGCGTACATACTTTTTTGAAACTTTTTTAACTATCGTATATACTAGAGTTGTTCAACGGCTAAATAGCCGGCTATTAGCCGCCTATTTAGCCGCTAAATAGCCGAAAATAGCCGGCAAAATAGCCGAAAATAGCCGGCAAATAGCCGGTAAATAGCCGCTATTTAAATAATGAGCTATTTTTAAAAGAAACTAGAAAAAATTAAAAAAAATAAGTAATTTTGAAAGAATTAAGCATATTTTTTTTTATAAATAGCCGATTTTCGGCTATTTTCGGCTTTAGCCGGCCATATAGCCGGCTAAATAGCGAAAAATTAATAGCCGGCCATTTCAACAACCCTAGTATATACTCTATTAATCAGTCATGCCGATTATTTTTCAACCCTCTCAAAATCGGGAAAATTTTGAGTTGATCTCGAAATTTTTGGGTGTATACCCAAATCTAAGAAGCGGAATCAGTAGAGCTCGTGGGAGTTAAGGAAATGCATTAAACAGGTTTGCAAATGTTTTCCCTGGACTGAGATATAGGTCCTCAAAGTCGAGGGGGCCGGATTATTAGAGGGTGCCGGATTAATAGAGTATATACGGTATATGATGCAGAATTTGTTGAGCTTTTCTTATTTCAGTCTAAAAGTTTGCGGGCCGTTCTTCCTGGAAAAAATTACAAAATATTCATCTATAATTACAAAATGATAGTTCTTTAAATAACTCTTTTGTCTTAAAACGCTCTTTTCTTAAAATCCTTTAACTTTACCCAAAAAATTGGCTTGACAACAAAATCCTCCCACGAAGACTGCTCGATGGAGGAGATTACCTGATATTCGTGTTTCTCGACCCCGATTTCATGAGAAAGAAAGTGTGTTTTTTAATTCTGAGAAAAAAATGTTTCGAACCGTTTTTTTTAAGTTTTTTAGTTTTTTAAGTAATTTTTTAGTAAATTTTGAAAAATTTAAAATGGCGTTTTTTCAATTTTAAAGGTAATAAGAGCTTTATTGGAAGGGTAAGGGAATAAAAGAGGGCCACTAATCACACAGCCCACTAACAAGAAGATAGCTTTGAATACTGGGGCCTACCGCGTAAATAAACTTTGGTATGCATGCTTTTTCATGCATCCAGAGTCACTTTCGAGTGATTTGTGTCTAAGGCATACCTTAGACATAATTCCGAGCAAGACTCTTGATCATAAATGCATATAGAGTCTATTTTTGCGTGGCCCAAGTTGAAAAACATGGTAAGACAGTCGAAGAATACAACATTTACTTTTTTAACGTTCTGTCATAAAAGAGGCCCTTTTTATTCCTGTCCTCTCTTAATATAGCCCTTATTCCCTTCGAAATATAAAAGGCGCCAATTCAAATTTTTCAAATTTTGACTAAAAAACCATGATACCCTTGTGGTTCAAAATTTTTTTTTCAGTATCAAAAAACGCGCTACTTTCTCTCACAGGTAACCATTGAAAAAGTTTTTTTTAATAAAAAAAACGAATTCTAGGGACTGTTTCCCATTATTAATGCTAGTCTTCCATTTTTTCTTCTCATCACTTTGAGTAATTAAATTATAGAATTTCTAATGTCTCAGAAAACTCCCACTACTACATTATAGCGCAGCTCAAGAGCTAGAAACCCTATGTAACAGATTTTTTTGAAAATGTGAGTGTTGACACATGGCTTTTTTAAAAATCAATTTTTCAAAAAAATGACTAAAATTCAAGTTTTTTTTGGATTCTTGCCATTTTTTAAACAACTTTTTTTGAAAAGGCCATATGTCAACATTCAGATTATTTTTAAAAATTAATCTGTTACATGGATTTGTAGCTCTTGAGCTGCGCTGTAACGAAGTAGTAAGAGACACGCGGATTTCTCATGAAGTCGGGGACGGTAGAAATTCTTATAACATTTATTCACTTAAAGGGGCATACCCACGCTAAAGGGGTGGTGCCCGCCAATACAAAAATTTTTCCTAATCACTGAACTTGTGTACGGATTTTTCAACTTGGTTTCTAACAAAACCATACATAAAATTAAATTCTAGGCCTTGTTTTTTTAGAAACTAAGTTAAAAAATATGTACAGAAGTTTAATGATTAGGAAAAAAATTATTCCCGGGCGCCACCTCTTATTAGCGTGGGCATGCCCCTTTAAAGTGATGAAAATGCTTGTCAACTTCTCAAAATGACCTCACAAGTGTTTGAAGCCAAATGGTAACTCATCCAAATAATCAAGTTCAGCTTGATACGCTACCTGAAAGAGGAATGTCTAATCTTCAAAATAAAAAAGATCGAGTAAAAATGACAGCTATACGCTGAGAAAGAAGGGTTTGAAATTCTATCTTGATACTTTTAACAATATATTCTTTATAATTGAGAACCAGCCTTTAGCAGCTTTAATTTTTCCAATTTAGGTCATTTATGTAGAAGGATTATACTGTAATTGTACAAATGGGTCCTTTTAAAAATTCTTCGAACATAATTGTATTGATGGCATATTAATGTGGGATTTCATCACAAGCTTTTCCTGCTTTTCATTGCCTGTTCAATTTTTTTACAAATACTTAGTCTTATGCAGGTTTGATTTCAACATATTTATGCAATTTAGACGCTACTGTCATATAAGCACCCCCCCCCTAATCCAAAAAGCTACTGTAATATAAAAACACTTCGGGGGCGCAGGGGGCTTGGTTGCTTGGGGTTGAGATGCGCACACTCACATACCTTAGACACCAATCACTCGAAGTAACTCTGGATGCATAAAAACATATGCATACCAGAGTTTATTTATGCAGTAGGCCCAAGCTAACAAAACTATGTTCTAATTCCATATTTTTGGTTTTTATAAGATATATAGGTCCCTTTTTGGTTTAATTACCTTGGGGGACCAAGGCAGTTGGTCAACTTTTGGTAACCAACTTTTTTTGAGATTTTCACTTTCTAGTGCGGAAATTGTAAGAAAACAACTTTTTTATCGTTTCTGGCGTACAAAAATTACTTAGGAAACGTCTGAACTCTATTTACAGTTAACCAAAAAAAGGGTGGGGATTAGACGTGTGACTTGTAGAAAAAAGTCAGACAATATTAACCAACCCAGTCAGAAAACCCCAAAAACGATCGATTCTCGGGAATTCATCGTTTAGCCTAGATACAAGCTCCAGCAGGTGTGAACGCCTGTGTGATGATCTTATTGGATAGCCAAGAGTTTCAGGATCATTTCGACACCAAACTTGTAAATTAAAGGATGTAAAAATAAAGTTTGCAAGCAGTGGTAGTCGAACCTTTGACCTAGGCGAGGCGTATAGGAAGCTCCCTAACAGAAAACGTAGATTAGGGACTTTTTAACGAAATATCGTTGAAGTGCTTGTGATTATTATATGAACGATTTTTGCTATACCGCACAAGTGTGTCAATTTTCAAAAATCTTTTTAATCCTTTAATATGCAAAATTACGTGTGATAAGCCCGTTCCTGTGGCAAACAGTATGAATTCTCAAAAATTCGAAATTTATTTTTATTGTCTTGAGCTGAATTCAATGACTTTGAATTTGAAGAGCAGTTTTACAGGCAAAATGAGCATTAAACGGTGAATAAATAATAATCACAAGCAACTCAACGCCCTGAATCTACGCTTTCTAATAAGCGTAAGCACGCATACTATAGGAAGTGAGATCAAATATCGATCCATTCACCCTGTTTCTAATTAACGAGCAATTTGACAACAATATTGACAAGATTGAATGTAAGACTAGTTGAGAATACCCAAATACCCAAAAAGTAAGATATAAAAATTGCGGTCAAACATTTTTTGAACAAATGTCTTACTTAAAGAACCATGGTTTTTGCGCGCAGAGGTTGTCCTTCACCAATTCAAAATTTTTCTTTATCGTTGGATTTACGTACGAATTTTCAACGTGCTTTCTAACAAAACTAAACTAAAATTAAATTCTATGCCTTGTGTTTGTTAAAACCAATTTTGAAATTCGAACAGAAATCCAACCATTAGGAAAAAGTTTTAAATTGGCGGGGACAATCGCTGCGCGCAAAACCATGGTCCTTTAAAAATGGGTTTACTAAGCCATAAACGACCACACAATGTCAAAAAATAGTCATTTACTTTATAAAAAAAACTCACGACCAAAGGAGGACAAGATGACCAAGGTATTTTTTACCTCCAATTCTGGAGTTTATTGACAAGATTGAGAATCTTGACGCCAATATTGACGGTTTTGAATCTTTGCCCTAATTAATCACCCCTAGTATGAAGAACTCCACCAATAATTGTACTAAAATCGGCGAATTCACCAGTCAATTCATCGGAAAAACTGAAAATCTAGCCTATAGTTAAATCTAGCCTAGCTTTTAGAAATGTCATATTTTTTTTAGAGAAAAAGATATAAGCCTTGGAATTTTGCATTAATGCTATGTGCTCCTATTAGTCTATCTCTTTTCGATACATATTTTGTGTATTTGCTAATGGTTCCTGATCAAGAAAAATTAGCTGAGATAAACGTTTAATATTAGTGCTAGAGATTACACACTTTGTTGTTTCATAAAAAATGTATGTTATATGTGATAAAACTTTTAGAGATTTAAATTTATTTAGGAATCAAGTCTACAACAACCTTATCAGGCATACGTAGCCACTTTTTTTATATTAACATACTTTTCTATTATTTGGTGCAGCTATAAAATATTAGCTTTCTTAAAACATTCAGGCCAATCAATGACTGAAAAAAGATATAAAAAACTTAATGCCAGATTACTAAAGCTTTACTCTCACAGGTACCCATTAAAAAAGTTTTTTTAAATACAAAAAACGAATTCTAGGGACTGTTTCCGTTATTAATGCTAGTCTTCCATTTTTTCTTATTGTATTTAGAACAGATTTCATCACACCATTAATCACAATGCTTAATAACTGGTCTCCGGTAATTTTTATATAACTATAAAAAAGTTTTCAAAATTCGAATAAGCAAGTCGTTAAAATATTTGAATAAAAATTCAAAAGAGCATGCTCGTTGTTGACAATGAGAATTTGGCAGATTAAAATGCGCGAAGGACACTGTTTTTTATTCCAAAATTGTTTTTTTCAACCATTAATTATGTATTAATATCAACGATCAAAAATAGCAGAGCAGACACGGGAATCTAAACCTAATATCGACAACCACCACACTACACTGCTATACCACTGAGCTACCTAGGCTACTTACATTCTTATAAAAGGTTGTTTTTTTCTTCTATATATCAACAACACATAATTCAACGAGTATTTTTGGGCTGTTCCGAAGAATTTAAAAAAATATTTGCTAAAGGCATATTTGCTAAAATAAAACTAAAATAAATTTCCCTAATTACACGTTCGATTCGAATTCAAAAATTTTCGAATCGAACGTTTGGTTCGAAGTTTGAATTCGAAATTTTCGAATCGAACGTTCGATTCGACAACCCTACTGGACTCCCTATGTCGATTAAATCTGGACGAGACAAATCCATAATTGAATTCGTTTATTTAAATCTGGAACTATTTAGGGACACAATAGGTTTCCAAGCGAAACCTATTGTCTTGACTGGAAACTACGTTCGGACGAACGCAACAATCCTTACGCAAGTACTGCAGCTGCTCATTGCAGATTCAGTGAAGCGATTTAAAATTTTTTTAAGAAAATCATAAGCCAGAAATTCTGAGTATATTAATTTGACTGCGGTTTTCGTAAATTTCAACCTTTTTGCCAGAATTGATTCTCAAAGAATTGATTTATTTTTGTTTTTTTAAGATATCGTATTTAGGGGTAAAAATATCGGTTTTATTATAAAAATGTGGCCAAACAATGGTTTTTATTACAGTCGACTCTCGATATTAGGCCACTTTTAGCCGGTCCTTAGCGGTGGACTTACCGTATTCACTCTATTAACTCCCCACCAAAATCCGGAATTTTTAATTTTATAGCATTGCCTATTGAAGCACTTATTCAAATAGAATCTCGACGATAATATATACCAAAATGTAGCCCAGATTCCTAGCTACAATTAAGTATGTGACACGCGAGAGTCTATTCAGTAAAATAGGTCAATAGGCAACGCCATAAAATTAAAAATTCCGGATTTTGGGTGGGGAGTTAATAGAGTGAATACGGTAGATCCACAGTGGGCTGTAGTAGATTATAAGAATTCGACCTTGCAACGTGTAAAGACAATCACGCGTGTCAATGATCCATCCGATATGATCAGCCAAAATCGATACCAGCGCCGTGGCCTGGCGGTGATTCAAATATTTCAAAACGGGGCCAGCGCCGGTTCCTGGTAGTCAAATCATAGCCACCTCAAGAAAAAATGATAATCAAATGTATATAAATTTTGCTTTCTTTTCAAAAAAAAAACAAAAAAAAACAATTAAAAACTGATAAACAATTGTCATTTTTAGTTTTGCAATTCGAGGCGTTTAAATCCATTTAAAAATAATAGCCTCACAAATTTTGCATTAACTTCTTAACGTAAATAACCCCAAATAATCCCCCCCCCCCCACCAAAAAACCCCCTCAAATAACCCCCCTGAAGCTATCAAACAGACAGAGAGTGAAAAAATTTTCTTTTTCGGGTTCCAAAACTTTTTTTGTGAACTAATTTCGACATGCTGAAGATGGTTTGATAGTGGTAAAATGCCGTTTTGCAGGGTGTTTCTGGAGTTTTGGTAAAATCAATTATTTCCCAACACTCAAAAAATACCATACAAAACCTTATTTTACTGTTATCAAATCATCTCCAGCATGCCCGAATCAGTCCAGAAAACAGATTTTGGAACATGAAAACCTGATTTTTTTTATCCGGGTGGACGACCACTTGTTTAGTTGGTGCGTGGATCATCCAGTAAAACTGAAGTTGGATCATAAAAAAAGATTTGAAATTTTTAAAGTTGTTTAGAAGACGAAAATATTACTACCCAGGTACCACTACACTACCTGAGTTCCCCTACATGGCTACGACAAAACCAAGTGGTCGTCCACTTGGATCAAAATTTTTTTTAAGTTTTTACTTTCCAAAACTTATTTTCTGGACTAATTCGGGCATGGTTTGATAATAGTGAAATATGGTTTTGTATAGTATTTTTTGAGTATTGTGGTATAATTGATTTTACCAAAACGAGATTTCACCAAAACTTAAAAAATACCCAAGAAAACGGAGTTTCACCACTATCAAACCATCTTCAGCATGTCTGAATCCGTCTGGTTTTGGAACCCGAAAAAAGTTAAAAAAACAAATTTGTTCCAAGTTGACGACCACTTAGTTTGGTTGTTTCAGACAATAAAATTAAATCCCTGCAAAATTTTCACTATTTCAGAGGGCTTATTTGAAGGGGGGGGTTATTTGAGGGATCATGTCCTTCTTAATTTGGATAGTCAAATGATGCGCCAGTGTGAATTTATATTTTTATTTTGTACTACTCACCGATAAGAATATAAAGGGCGTGCGGTCAATTGATCTACGGTCAATTGGTCTACGGTCAATTGATCTACGGTCAATTGATCTACAGGTCAATTGGTCTACAGGTCAATTGATCTATAAATTAATTCAAACTAGCTTTTTGTGTTTCAAATGTCTAATTGCTATCTCTGGTTCAATTACTTTTACCTTTTCCCATATTTTTTCCAGCTTTGGCTGGCTAACACTCCAAACTATCTCAAACCGCCTCAATAACCCCAAACCACCCAAAATCTCTCCAAACAATCCTGTAACACCCTAAATCATCATATACACTCCAACCAATCCTGCTTTTTTTAAATAAGATTACCATATTTTTGTATTCAATATTTACCTTTCTTTTAATATTTTTCATAACTAACCGCAGTTTTGCCAGATAATTCGTGCTCTAACCAATCCAAGTGGTCGTCCACTTAGCGCGAATATTGTTTCATGTTGTTCTGGTTCTAAAACCTGTTTCCGCATTATATTTTGCATGCTGAAGACGGTTTGATATTGGTAAAATGCCATTTTGTATGGTATTTCCGATTTTTCGTAAAATCGCTCATATTACAGTTCACTACGTGCAAACTTCCTTTATATTATTAGAATCAGTGAACGTAAAAGCTGTTAAAAAACGGAACATTAAGACGAAATTTTGCCCTGGACATCCATCGGTGGACATCCATCTTCACCACTCGTACTCGAGTATCGACTGTGATGTTTTGAGAACATTAATTGAGTAGACTCAAGAGGTTACTTTCTTTATTATAACCTGCCTTTTTAGGTATCCACTCAACTCCAGGTATGTAGATCCACCTAAACCACCTGAGCATTGGGTACCACCACTAACTCACTTCCACCTGAGTACACACACCTAGAGACATCCCTTATATTTACATCTGAGTGCCTTCGTAGGTACATCTAGGTACAAAAATCTGAGTACCAACTGAATAACCTACGGTGTATCATTATACTCCGAAACAGGGCTTCATGCAAGTCAAATAGCTGTTTTAGAATTATCGAACTATGTTTAGGACAAGATTCTGGATAGGATACAATGATTTTTAACTATTTCAGCTAAATCCGAAAATTAAATGAATGAGTAGTCTGTACGCCCAAAGAATATTATCACCGCGTCCGGCTAGTATAAAACGATTGATTGTGTAGTCAACAAGTAGTACAATTAACAATATCAGCTGGTCAATCCGATATACTGGCTATAAATAGATAAAAATCGAAGATTCCGATCATTATCTACGCGGTCCAGCCGCTAGTTCACATGCCTACCCACTTGAAGATTAGTCAGTAAAAGATGCAAAGTCTAGGAAGAGGAGTGAATTTTGGACGTTTTTTATTTACCAACAACAATCGATCAACAAATACAGAGGGTCTCGATAAGGTAACGCAATGTTGATCCAGAATTTCGATCCCAGAGAATAGAACTTGCAGGCAGAGCGACGGCTTTTAGAGAGAAACTGAGTTTAGCAACAGGCTGGCAGGTCTCTTCTTAGACTGACGGCGCTTTCGCTTGAGACGTGTAAAATATGTAATAATCATAGGGGAGATGGAATTTCCCATAGCTAACTCGAGTAAAAAACTTACGACGCATTCTCTTCTTACGCCACTTGGCTCGCATATTTTCAAAGACCAGAAAGCAGGGATAGAGCGAAGAGCTTGAATTTCCAAGACCTGACTTGATAACTAAAAATTATTCTTATCAAACTAAACTCAAATTATGTAGAGGAAGGGAAAACCATAAACAGCTGAGAAAGTTTTTAAAAATCAAATCAGAGTTAGCAATTAGACATTTAAAACACAAAAAGCTAGTTTGAATTAATTTGTAGATCAATTAACCTGTAGACAGGGTGGCCAGATGTCCTGCTTTAGCAGGAATTTCCTGCTTTTTGTTTTGAAATCTGCTTTTTGACAGTGAAAAAGCAGGAATTTATAGGAATTTTATGTTCATCCTGCTTTTGCAGATTTTTTGTTTCAAAATCCTGCTTTTCGACATCAAAATCCTGCTTTGAAGATTTTGCATCTGGCCACCCTGCCTGTAGATCAATTGACCTGTAGACCAATTGACCTGTAGATCAATTGACCGTAGACCAATTGACCTAGAGCCAATATAAAGACTCTATTTTTGAAGTCTTATTTTTAGAATAGAGCAGCGTACGAGCTCTAGCCGTTTTGATCTACACTCTTTTGAATTACACCCGTTTGATCTACACCCTTTTTTTTGAAAATTTCATTTTTTTTGAAAATTTCATTTGAAAATTTCATTTTTTTTTGAAAATTTCATTTTTTTTTGAAAATTTCATGATTTTTCTTGGATAAAGTTTAGCTATGGGTTAATTAAGATCAAAAAAAATAAAAAAGGTTTGAATAATAAATCAGTCGAGACAGTCGTCAACTACGGATTACTCACCTTTTTTCGTAGCACTTTTGCGAAAGTTCCTATACAAAAAATTTATTTAACGGCTAACCAAACCAGAAAATCTAAAGATGCATAATTTTTTGAGTGTGTAATATTTGGTAGGGGAGGGGGCTAATTCGAGACTCAACTGTACCTCGTAACCATTTTAAACTTCGCCTTGGCTGATGTGAAACTATTAAGGTTTCTTATACTTGAAAAATTAAAGAATCACAAATCTGTAAAAATGGACCGATTCGCGAGAAAAGTTGGCCATGACTTTAATAAGAGCCGAGCAATAATTTTTGAAAATGGTCTGTCATTAGATGCCATTTTTTTTCACTTCTGCTTAAAATGCCTCTCGCCTCTAGCTCCAAGTTTTCACGATCAACCCGCACTTATAACCACTCATTTTGCTCCTCATTGCAACTGCTTTCTAATTTACACAAAAAAAATTCAAACATATATTTAAATATTGAAAAATGGACTGAATTTTAAAAATTTGATATTTGGAAAATCATTAAATGAAGAAAGGAACCTATTATTGACCTTCTTATTCCGCGTTCGCCACCCTAAACTTTCTTGAATTTTTAAGCGCTTTTTTAGCCGTTACAAGCTCTCCACAGCTCAACCTACAAGATAGGAATAAAAGAAATAATTTAATTTTTCCGTCATGGCCAAGAACTGGTCCATTCTTACACATTGCGTGTTTTAAATAACATTTTTCAGGTTGTAAGCCCGTTGTTAATTGTACTTATAATAAAAGAGTATAGAAGCCGAATTTGGAGCCAACAAAGGATACAAAATACTTTAGTTACAACTCTTAAGGAACATCTCTTCCTAGTAATGGCAATTTCAGAAGTTAGTGGACGACATAGATTTGTCAAAAAATATTCACGAATTACTTTTATGTTTGCATTTCAATTTTCATTGTTTTGTCCTATTTGATAAAAGTCATAGTATAACAGTGAAAGTCCGGGAATCATGGAAGTTGGATATCTTGTCACATCTCGCAATTTCAAGTAACATTAGGCTTTTCTACACGGTTCTAATAGTACGTGGAAACGCGCCTTAAAAGGCCATACTAGGCCATACTTTGAATCCTTTTTTTTTTGCAAAATTCAAATTTTTAATCGAAAATGTTATGCTGTTTCTTCCACAGTTTTAAAAATGTGCGACTCAATGATTTTATGGCAGCGATCCGCTTTTCAACAACCTCTGCTCAAAAGACCTCTGCTCTCTCTCAAAAGACTCAAAACTCTATCTTTATTCGTCTGAAAACAACAAATACTATAAATTAGTGGAGAACAACGATGAAATAACGATTGATACTGACAGAGCAACCTCTTATTTTCGACGCAGCCTATTATGGGGCGAGCCATCAGCCCTTGGACATAAGAATCAATGCCGAAACTTTCCCTAACTGACGGCGCACCATAGGAAGCTTCCAGAAAACGATTGCATGCGTTATCAGACGCTGAAAGCAAAGCAGTTAAAACTCTACAGGCTCCGAACGAACTCAGAAAAACATTACCTGGAAAATCAGAAAGCCTCACACAAACTCGACTTGAGCATCTCCAGTCTTTTCAGCTCTAGCATTAACGACATCCTTGCACGCTTCATCGACACGATCTTCTCTGCTTTAGCAGTCGTTTGCTTAGACGAGACACCTCAGCAGACTGCAGAGCTAGTGAATACCTGATTGACGGACTCGTTATAAATGCTGTGGTAACATGGAGACAGCATTAGCTGTTCAGGTCCTACATAATCCTGAAACATCTACCGCACAAAGAAAGACCTTCCATCTTTTTTTTGATTGCGCTTGAACCAATTCCGGAGAGAGACACACCAGTTGGCTGACTATTTCTTGACCGCGGGCTTGCTCCTTGGCTCTTTTCGAGCTTGAATTGTGAGTCATCATGGTACCTACAAATCGTACCACATTGCATTCCGTCAAAAATCTAAAAGAGTCGTCGATTTTAGTACGGCTCATACACCAAAAGATAGCCCAGACATTCAGCTACAAGAAAAGTCAGACCGATTTTCGCATAGTCAGAAATTTAGAAGCTAGAGGTCATTTGAAGCAAACAACTGGTATTTTTACGAGTAAAATTAGGTCTTTTTGCGTTTTGTGTCTAACTTTTGTAAAAACCACCCAAATTTGTATCTTTTGCCCACTTTTTTGGTACGAAATCGTAGCAAATTTACTTTTCTATGGCGCTACAGCCCCCATTTTCGAGCTTTCAAATACAACACAGAGTTTCAGACCAGTTATAGTTGCAAAGCGAAAGGATGTGTTTCGGTATTTTTTCGAGAACTTCATTATAAACTCAAAAATTTGCTTATCTTTTAGGTGAGTGATGACTTATTTTATTGCCCTGAATGTGAGAAAGCTTTTGCGGATAAGTTTACCTAAAACAGATAAGAATGAAATCCGTTACAGACCTAGGATTACTTGGAGTTACATGTATAGAAATCCCAGTCAATTTTCGAATTTTTTGATTTGGCGCAAAAATCGTAAATTGATTATGATTTTGAATTTTAAGGGGCTGTGTCCGGTGGATTTTAACTGAAACATACCGAAACACCATTTCATTGACTTGATCCTAAAACGTTTTATTTATTTTTCCTGAAAGTTCTTATTACTGAAAAGAGCACAAACTCATGGCAAACATGATTTGGCGGAGTTTACGAATAGTTGTTGCTGTCTGCCCTCCGCCCCTGTCTAAAAGCTTTTTCGCTCTACAAGGATGGGATCTATTTCAGCTGTTTCAACCAATTTGTACACAAATCCACAAGGAAGGATTTGGCAGAGTTTACAAATAGTTGTTGCTGTCTGCCCCTCTCTTTGATCCCTCTGAGAGAGATGTATGCCCCCCTCACCACCAAAAACAGTGTCATCTGGTCTGCCTATCCCCTGCTGTGAGCGAGGAACTGTTGTTGACTATGAGTACGATTTTGTATGTGTGTGTGCATATAGTCTCTCCCCTATTTTCAGCGAAGACTGTTTGAGGAGAGAGGAGGTGCATAATTGCAGCAAGTGCGTGCTCTTTTTAAGCCTTTGTTGTTACCCATTTTAACTCTAGGTCAGTTTCAGCAGCTAAATTAGTGAGCTTGATTTGTTCTTGGTAAATGCATCGCGAGTAGTATCAAGTTGTCCGAAAAGATGACAAACAATGACGGGTTCGTAATACTTTTCAATAAACACTACGTCAAACTTTTTTTGGATTTCGCAATGGATTCGAAAAGCTAACCGCAGCAGTTAAATTATCCGATAATTTGGATCCGACACTTGACTTGCACTTTCCGATACTTTGCATACTTTTTATATTTATAAAATGTAAAACTTTTGTATGAATTTCACAATTAAGATTCAAATGAAAAGTTTAATATGTGAAATCTATAAAGAAATTCGGCGTTAGTGGAATATTATCCGCACCCTGCAACCGCCCCCCCCCCTAGCCCCAACTAATAATTTTTAGGCTTAGCAATTAGGCTTAGCCCTTAGGCTTTGGGCCCTAGGCATTAGGCTCAGGACAACCCGTACTAATTTCAGCATTTTTCAAAAAAAAGTGTAGTTTAGGTACCCTTAAAAAATGATTGGGGCGGAGAGGGGGGTGTGGTTTATATTTCAGTAGCATCGAAAATTCGAATTTTTATAAATGTGAAAATATTGCAACTCATCAGGATGCGCACTTTAATGGCGGAGTCAAAGTCATTAGACAACCTGCTATTTTAATTGCGAAACTCAAGAAAATGTTTATCTTACTTTTTACAAATTTAGATCATTTGGGATATTTTAGAAGTGTAGGTTGACGGGGAACGACTAGAAGTGCACTTAATGGAGTGTCGTCTGAAAAGACATCAGAAAAAGGTTAAATTCGGAATGGCAGAGCGTCAAACTCGATTTTGCATTTCGGTCTGTTTGACACAACAAAGTTTGAAGAAGAAGGACTGGGTAAAATGGGGTTGTCAGTAATTGAACCTGCATCTTTCAGTTTTCCGGGCTGATGTGCTACCATCAGCACACATTTCGTAAAAAAAATAAAAAAAATACACTATGCTTCCACTCTTCCTTCTTTTTTCCAAGGGCCTATGCATATCTGCTCTTTATAACACGCCCTGAATGCTGGTCACTTTGTCATCGTTGCAGGACTTTTCACACAATCGTACAACTTAGACTATGATGTTTTCATATAAAAGGCCGGCGCTACTGGAATATACCCCACCCAATAATTTAGGCTTGGCTTAGGCCTGTAGATTCAGGTTCAGGCTCACGGTATTACCAATATTAACAAGGTCTTTGCACAACTTTTCTTATACAAACATGGTGGTTTTAGGTATCATTCAAAAATTATTTTTGAGCGTATACTTTAGTAGCGTCAAAACGACACTACTCATTTTTTTAACCTGGTAGAAAGCTGTTTTGTGATTCATTGTGTATGGCAGCTCGTTTTATAACGAAAATTCTACAATAAACGACGGGTCAATCATCATTGGGTGATCACTTTGGTGCAGGATCAAAATACCCAATGACAAAATACCAAAGACAAAAAACCCAATTACAAATACCCAAAGTACAAATACTCAAAGTCAAATTAGTGACCCTAGTTGACTGCTTCGTTTAAGCAGAGTAATTATTCATGAAAGTTTCAGATAAAAATTTGACCTTTTTTCAAACATTCAATATATCAATATATGTAATGCGGTCTATATAAATAAAATTTATTTACAAAGATGAGTTTATTTCAATGAAAACTCAATATGTGGATCACAAATATTTTTCCAATAATGTACAATATATATTTATAAATTAATTATATTCAGCTAGGAGGATTCCAAAGCCTTAGTTTTAGAGTGATGAGTCCACTCGGCTAGAAGCTGTCTAGTTAGTGTGGAAATCAATTGAATCAATGTTTGCATGATTGGCATAAGCACAGGAGTAATTATTGGAAGAGTAAACATTAAAGCAGAACTGGTATCTTTATTGGTGCACCATGGTAACATGGAACAGGGGTACAGACTGGAGATATAATACTAGAAGAAGATACTATTGAGACTGGAGAGCATTCTGGAGCATCTGAGTCCACCACAGCAAGAGATGACACGACTGGAGAGCAACTGGCTTCTTTGGCTGGGATGACTAGAGCTCCTTCTTCCTCACCATCTGAGTCCGAATAGGCCGTCTGTAGCATTTCCCATGCACTTGAGGTGCGCACCAATAGACCACCAGCTGGAAACATTCTTTCGCATTGCAAGTGGGAGCGCGAGCTGGAGGAGGAGATCGAAATCATACGGAGGGAATCCCGACATGCTGGAGTAGACACTACGGAAGATTCTTGCACAGTAGATCCATCGGAGATATCTGAAACTAGAATGGGTGCCTCGAGCGAGGACACCTCTGTATCTGGAGTAATTATAGAAACTGGACTTCGTAGAACCGGACTGGAAAAGTCTATGAGACAAAGGTCATCATAGTACAGACATGGGTCTCAGCGACCGGACGCTCTATAACTGATTAGACTGGATAGAGAAAGTATTTAACAAAGCATGCAGGTTACTCACTGCACTGGAGAGCTCTAACCCTTTCAATTTAGAAGTAGCTATCAGTAACCCTGAATAACTGAACTGGAAAGGAGCGGCTTATTGTCGGGAACAGGTTCAACCGAGAGCGCACTGGATTTTAAAGCTTTAATACTACCTTTTGGGCAGACATCAAAATAGAGCAGCTTAACAAAATTAGATCCAGAAAAAGAATACTAATATTGAAACTAGACTGCCTATATCGACAAATCTGGACGAGACAAATCCATAATTGAATTTGTTTATTTAAATCTGGAACTATTTAGGGACACAATAGGTTTCCAAGCGAAACCTATTGTCTTGACTGGAAACTACGTTCGGACGAACGCAACAATCCTTACACCTATCAGCAGCCACCAGGTTCGCCCCCGAACCGGCAACCAGCAAATAGACGAAGTATATTTGCAACAATCCTTACACCAGGAACGCCAACAGCCACCAATGACTGCCTCCCGGATTGTTGCCTGGACTAGTAGTTTGAACAACTTCAAACTAAGAACTGGAGTATACTGGAGACTATAAATTACTTAACCCAACAGTAGGGCCCAGCACGATCCCACTGCGCACGGTGCAACAACACCAAAACCAAGAGGATACCTAGAACTTAACACCTGGAACTCCTGTTTAGACAAATTTTTGCTGACTCTACCACACCTGGTGGTAGCTTTCACCCTACGTGTCAGCACCAGTAGGTTGAGCACACCCTACAAGCTTTTTCTGGAGAGTTTCCGTTTTAGAGTGATGTGCCTATCACCTTGCCACCGGAGGCACATCTGGAGAGAAAAAGACAAAGCATAATACTGGAACTTTCCTATCACCCTCGCCACCAGATGGCGCTACTTGAGGTAAGTCTGGGGTAGTGTTGACACTAATGGTCGCAACTAATTACCGTAAACTAATGACAAAATCTGGATACATAACTAGAAAACTGGAACATACACTGGAAACTAAGCAATTACTACCCTTAACACTTCGGAAACTACTGTTCCAGAGCAAAGTGGACGCGTACGTCTCTTTTATGTCCTACTGGATCTTGACAAACTTGTGTGAATCCACTAACCTTGGCATCACAGTCTCTTCAAAAGGGGATCTCGGAACTGGAGCTTCGGCTTGGACTGGACCACAGAGACTGGAGAGACTTGCTGGAGAGAACGCTTCCATTTGCCATAAGACTGGAGATTGCTTGCTTGCTTGGCTAGCGCTTTGCACTGATTGCTGGAGCTATTGCTTTGACTGGAGCATGTGCATGACTGGAGAGAGAGTTGAGCGCTTCCACAGAGAGACGATTTGACTGGACGATCGTAAATGCTTGAGCCGAACCCCTGGCTTGTTAGCGGAAACTGGGGCACCTCTTGGTTCATAGGCCCACATCAACTGGAATTGGCAGGAACTGGCACTTGTCGGAATTGAGCACGACTGCTGGCACATTCATCTGCTGGCGTTATTGATTGCTTTTGCTGGCACTTTTGCTCAGCTGGAAGACTCTGGAGCTGCTCTGCGCTTGGAAGACTTGACTTGCTCTGGCTCTGGACTGGAGAATTTTGCGAAGCTGGCTGCTGCTTTGTCGACTGAGAATTGCTTTGGACGGAGCTGGCCACTGGACTTCATCGATGATCCCCCCAATTGCGAAGACTGGAGCCTACCTGGCACAAGTTTGATGCTGGAGCTTTACTTATAATGTCTCTTATTCTTTTTAGCCAGTTGAGCGCAGATATCTGGCCCAACTGCTTCTACGGCTCCAGCATATGTAATGTCTCTTTTCTTTGCTCCTCCTTCGAATCCTAGGTGCCTCGAAATAGCAACTACCTAATAACACTGGAACATCCCAATTCCCAGGTTAAGCACCCTAACCTGCACTAGATCACGGCTAACTGGACCGTACTTTAGGTCTAGTGACCTTCAGAAGAACTGGAGTTGTACCTAAGTAAATTTGGCTGACGCCTTTGCGACTGGATTTTACTGGATTAATTGGATATACAAAGGCAAATTCTGGACTATACTGGATTAATACTGGAGAAATACTGGACTCAGAAAACGTATGGCCCTATTGGCACCAATTTCTGCACCTGGAGCTGGCTCGTTAGACACATCCCTGCATCAATATCCATAGGTTCCTGTAAAATGAGGAACGGCACTGGAACTGTAGCATCGTATAAACTGGAGATTGAACAATCCGCAACTATGGACTGTTCCTTAAGCTGGATCATACCATCAACTGATCGAGACACGCTAGCGTTCTCCTTAACTACTGGAGTGCAAGCACGAATGTACTCATCACCACGAACTGGAGCGCTAAATTTAGCTACATTTCTCAAGTAAATCGAAAACGGATACTTGTCATTACTGGATAAAATGGTTCATATCGCCTATTACGAAAAGACCATGAGTTGCATGACACAACACTGGTTACTGGACGGTTTGTTCGAGCAACATCGAACGAATTAGCTGGACTTCTGCACTGTTTGTGAAGTAACGAACACAACAACCTGGACCTTCTAGCTGGAACGTCCATCATACGACTGATGACAACTTTACCACTCTGGATATCTGTCTGGAGCTTCTCTTTCATATAATGAACATCGCAGGAATAGCACCTACAACACAAACTGGAACGTCTTTTACCAAGACCATTGGTCAAAAACAACTGGTCAACTCGACCGCGAGCTGTTGCTGAGTCTTATTCACGATATTTTCGCTTTGCCACTATAAGTTGTGCGTCTGGACAATGAAGGAGTGTGACAGGGCACCAACTTAGCTACTGGAAACTTCGTTGACAACAAGTCATACTTGCTGGCTACACTACGCATCTGGAACTTCGAATTGTAAAAACTATCTGAAATGAGCTGACCAAAAGAGGATGAGCAAAGTAACTGGACGTAAAAGTAATAGGCTGAGTCACCTCGACTCTGCCGAACCGATATAGCCATGGACCGAAGTCCTATCCGTCTAAACCTGGAACTTGCAAAAAGATGTGCACGTGGTCCCAATGACTTTGTCACCGGCAATAATAAGCTGTGCAACGGATCGCACCTGGACTTAATGCCCATAAAGCTGGGAGAGCATATCGCCCGCTTATCAAATTATAATGTGAGTCACATGCTGGCCGTTGCTGTAGTTTTTGCATGCCATTCTGCACTTGCAGATGTGGTGGCCTAAACCAGTGGTTGTGTTTAGCATTAGTAGCTCTTGTTGGGGTTGTATTGCTGGAGTCCTGATGCTTCCATAATTACTCCTGTGCTTTATGCCAATTGCAAACATTGATTCAATTGATTTCCACACTAACTAGACAGCTTCTAGCCGAGTGGACTCATCACTCTAAAACTAAGGCTTTGGAATCCTCCTAGTTGAATATAATTAATTTTATAATATATTGTACATTATTGGAAAATATTTGTGATCCACATATTGACTTTCATTGAAATAAACTTGTTTTTTAAATATATCACATTTGTATAGAGAGCATTGTTATGTTGAATGTGATAAAGGCGATTTTTTTCAAAAAAAAAATCAAATTTGGTTTTAATCATGTTCCTAGACTTTTTCCAGGTCGTCTTCAAAATTCTGCTTTTACTTATAATTTTTTCTCGGTGACGATATTTTTCTGTCATGTAATATGACAAAAAAAGATCTTTGTTTGGTCTCCTGTGGTTTGGATTATGATCAGTGGTGACCTTTTGATAAGCCAGTCATAAACCACAGGGGGGGGGTTGACCAAGCAAAAATGGTGTTTTACAAATGGTATACAAAAAATGTTGTCGTCAAGAAAGGTTTATTTGTAAAAATAGAATTTTGAAAAACAACTTAGAAAAAAGTTATGGTCATGTCAAAAAGGATAGGTACCTATTTTAAACCCCAACCTCCGTTTTTAACACCCCCACCTTCAAATTTATGAAAGTGGCCAAGAATAAGCCAAGAATAACTACTTTTTTGTGCTTAGCACAAAAAAAAATTATTTCTAAACAGATTCTGACAAAAATTGATTCTATGTGAAAATTTGACGCTACTGTCATATACCCCCCCCCCCAAATCGACTTTTTTAGGAGTGTCCAAAACCATTTTCATACAATAATTTCGCCGTGAAAGGACCAGAAAAGCCATTTGAATAGGGTTCAAGGCTGTATTGGGAAGGGAGGGAATAACACAGGGGCTACTTTTTTTGGCTGCTTTACCATGTTTTTCAACTCGGGCCGTGGCAAATATAGACTCTATACGCATTATTTGATCAAGAGTGCTTCTCAGAATCATATCTAAGGTATGTGGGTGTGCGCATCTCTAACTCTCAGCCCCCTGCGCCCCCGAAGGGGGCGCAGGGGGCTTGGGAAATGCGCACACCCACATACCTTAGATATGATTCTGAGAAGCACTCTTGATCAAAATAATAATAACAATAAACAAATAATTCTAATAGACGCACATGTGCGTCTATTTTTCACCTCCAAAATTTCTTTGACTATATATTAAAAAGGCAATAAAAGGTGCTGTTTTGGCCTTTACCCCTGTGCGCCTATTAGAATAAATACGGTATTATCGATATTTTTCAAAAGACTATATCTCAACATTTAATTCTTAAATTTTTTTTCTGTAAATTATGGTTTTTTTAGCTTTTGAGCTGCGCTACAACATGGTGTTAAGATGTTGTTGAGCACTTGAAAATCAATAAGCGTTTTCACCACAGGTTATTTAATTGTGCCACCCTGCATATGAGTCGAGTTAATTATATTTACACTATCGATTGTATCAACAACTCATTAACAATCGCTAACAAAAAAGCTATACTTTTAGTAAAAATAACTTTTTATGTTTTCGGCGCTTTGACCTGTATATTACAATTCTTTGCTTTCTATTTCGTGTCTTGTATCATCCGAGTTGTTGGTCCAAAAAACTGGCTAAAAAAGTTAACAGATAAAGAAAAAGCGGATATTGTCAAATGGTGCCATCCACCTACAGTTAATAACCGAATAGTGGGTGGTCAGTTGGCTAGCTCTGGCCATTTCTTCACGCCGCAGTAATCACTTTTGAGAAAGAGGTACTACTTGTGGAGCTTCTATAATTACTCATCGTCATCTTCTGACTGCCGACATTGTATAGATGAGCTCACAGATGGTCTTCTTAACAGCCAACAGGGATACTACATAAAGCTTGGAGGTGTTTGGTCAAGATTTGAAGACGATGTTTGCAAGAACGTAGACATGATTCAAGTAGAGATTGAATTTGGAATTTTCGACAGTGTTGCCGATCTCTCTTACGGAGACTTTGCTATTATTCAATTAAAAAAAGATCTAGACGGTCAATTATTTGAAGACAAAAGATCAAGTGCATGTTTGCCAGAAACTAAAGATGAAGAAATACCTAAAGAAATAATTTTAGCAGGCTGGGGTATTTATTCTACAAAGTTAGTTTAAAAATTCGTTAAACAATAGTTATTTCTTGTTGATATCTTACAACTTTTGCACTCATAGCTCTTCAAAAAATTTTTTGATAAAGCTGCGGATTAGGCTACACCAAGACCTAAAAACTGATACATTTTATAGCGGAAAATATGAAGTCCAAGATTATAAAAAAACCAGGGCAGTACGGCAGTAGGAGTTTTAAGCGGTTAAGGCTTCTTAAAAATTCAGCACTTTTGGGTAATTGATATGTCAATTTTAATTGATATATCAATTTTAATGTAAAACCTTTCATGAAAATAAGTTCGAGATATGGCCAGGGTGGCCATAATGCCCCTCAAAGGGCATGCTCGCCGCCGATGCGAATATTTTGACGGGTACCATTGAAATTCAAACGAGAAATAAAATGTCGCATTAAGTAAAAGTCAAGGAAAAATATTACTTCCATCGGAATCGAATCAACGACCGACTTTCCACTACATCGCCGCTTTTCCACTGAGCCATGGATCTATCTACCGGTGACACTGTTTTTCACTACCTATCACAAAAGGGTACTCAATAACTTTTTATTTCAAAATAATCCTTTTTCGAATTGACCTGGTACACGCCTTTTAAAATACTCCCATCGGCGGCGAGCATACCCTTTTGTGCATTCAAGTCTCAATGGAGTGTGCACTCTGAAGACTAAGTCGACCCCTTATACATTGTGGTAGCAAATTTTTTTAGCTACTACGGACCTGCTAGTAACATCCTTAGATATGTTACTTTAAATACTTTTATTGACTGTTATGACGATGGAGAGTGGAAAAATGCTAGATTTTGTGCATTTTCGGCAGAATGAAGCAAGGAGTTAGTGAAAATGTTATTGGTGGTCAATTAGGTGATAGTGGAAGTGGAGTAGGTGCTTTTCTGCTGAGAGAGGAGTTTATGTTTTGCATGGCCTGTTCGTGTCGATAGATAGAGAAACTGACAGTAAAAAGAGGACATATTTCTACGTCACTAAAAGTTGGGTAAGCGAATTTTTTCGCCTAACACTCGCATTATTGTTTGTAACATTGGCGCTTGCTTGTGCAAACTTTCACGCTGAAAAAGATAGTGTTAGCAATTTAAAAAAAAGTAAGAAAAAGTACTCAAAATGAACAGAGAGTTCAAACAGAGACCTAAAAAAAGGAACAAAAAACAGAGAAGATACCTGAGACCAAAGCGAAGGATGACAAAAAGCTAATAAAAAGGTTTTTTCTGGTGTCGCAAATTGGCTACTTTTTTCCTGGATTAAATGCATTTTATAAAAGTTTCGACCGGTTTTTTAGTGCTTGCTATATACAGTCGAACTCCAATAAATCGAAACTCTGAACAGTGTTACTCCTAAAGTGTCGGGTTATCAGAAAGTGTCGTGTTATCACCATTTCATCAGGCTTAAATCCGTTCATTCCAACGCAAAAAAGTAATCACGACAAGCATTAAAAAATTTGAATAAAGCAGTTAGTTTTCTCTGTTGTCGTTCTTTTTTCTGTTCTGGTAAAAGGCATAGTCCAATTTGTCAGTATAGCTGAGAACGGTGAGATCGCTGAAGTTCCGTTCTGCCTAGCGTCAGACAATGTTGAACGAGGCTTGAGCTTGGAGGGAGTGACGACAGGCTCCTCCGTTTCTCTTTCACTGGCTACCTGTCGCGGAAGACTCTGGTGTCTTCCTCCACCGCTGAGACTTCCTGAAAGATTTTCTTCAGAGTTAGTGCACATCTGGAATGGAGAAGAACAAATGAACAAATTTTAAGGCAGAACTAAACTTTACGGTAATGTCCCAAATGCGTTTTAGACAAAATTTTATCATCTATCATCCCTGATACCTCTGGCCGGAATACATAGTTGGTCTCAAGAAACAAATTATTATTTTTCAATAGAGTATGCAATACCAATTACTACGGGTTTTGTGCGAGATGTTTTTCACGAAACAACCAATAGCTTGGCTACAGTGGCAAAGTGTCAAAAAAAAAGGGGTCGGCCGAAAGGAGTGGCATTTTATCCAGAATTAAATGTTTATGGAGAAAGTCTTACCAACTCTTAGAAAAAAACTAGACTATATAAAAAAGCATAATTTTTAGTTATTACTTAGAAGATTTTTGTTACTACTTAGACCTGTGTGCTTCCCTCAAATTATTGGCCTAACTCCAAAGCTTAGTTTCGGAAGCGTATTTTTGTCAAGAAAAGATATTTATGGGCAAAGAAAAGCTATTTTTCCATATTTTACCTATAAATGAAGATAGCAAACAAAATATTGAAACTCAATGCAAACAATTGGAAAAGAATATTGTGAAAGATGCTTGTGAAATAGAGGCACGATGGGCTGCACTTATTCTAGATTCTAATGCCACTATTGTATGTGGAGCTACTTTAGTGACAAATAGTCATTTAATTACATCTAGAGAATGTCTTGTAAGACACTTGAAGCAAAATAATGTGCTTATAGTGTGACAATGATGTATAGTGACACAAACATAAATGTTGAACTGTTTGCATACTCATACTCGCATGAAGTGGCTTTGGTTCAATTGGTGGATGAAGTCAACGATTTCAAGGTATATTCGTTTTCGTTTGAGGGGTCTATTATTTATCAAAATGCCATTTTCGTCTGTCGGGACTCGGATTTTTTTAACTTTGAAACAGTTGGCGAAACAGTTGGTACCCAGTTGGCGGTACCCAGGCGGTAGTACCCGAAATGGGTAGTCTGAAATATTATTTGCGGTTACTGCAGTGCAAACTCTTAATTTTAAAATTTCGACACCAGATTCATGTTCAGCATATTCAGTTTGCATGCGATGAATAACAATATGAATTCAAGCAATTTCTAAAATTTCATTTGTTGCTTGTTGGAAAGCTGAGATTTTGGGCTAAACGATACTGAAAATGTTTTTAAAAATTGACAGAAATTATTGATTTAATATCAATTTTTGTTTTCGTGGCATATTTCATGTTTTTTTTTGCAAACTGAATAAATTTATGCTAACGATGAGCCGAAAAGAAAATTTGGCCGAGAAATGAAGTAACAACGACGTCTTCAAAATTATAGAAAACGTCTTTTACATTTGAGGTGACTCCAGTTTGCTTACATAATGATGGAAATGGCATGATTTAATTTACAATCTTGATACTACATATAGAGGAGCAACGGAGACATCAAATTTACCTGACATTCACACTCATTTAGGATTTTCCTCACGAAATTGGAAATGTGGTGATTTTGAGCAGAGCTATGTTTGCACCAAACTAGTCAAAAGGTGTACAAGTTCTGTTGATAATAAGTACAATTTCGACACCTCAAAAGGAGGATCATCAATTATTACGCGGAAACTAACTTATTGAAAGCTGTTCGACTGCCAAGCGCATGGGGAGAAAACAACCAAGTGGGGTGTATATGTGAATGTGGAACAGATTTGGGTGCTTTATGCATCTACTTGAACAGGTGTGATCAACAAGCATTTGTATTTCACAATCAGTTGCCTATTTCACTAGTTTTTATTATGTAAAATTATAAATTTTCCAATGATAAATTATGCGCCCACTTTACATTTACATCGACTTTACCTGGGGCGGTTTATAATAACGATTACCTTACCTCTACCTTTTACCCTTACCTCTACCCTTACCCTTACCTCTACCCCTACCCTTACCTCTACCTTTTACCTCTACCTCTACCTCTACCTCTACCCTTACCTCTACCTTTTACCCTTACCTCTACCTTTACCCTTACCTCTACCCTTACCCTTACCTCTACTTTTACCCTTACCTCTACCCCTACCCTTACCTCTACCTTTTACCTCTACCTCTACCCTTCCCTTGACCTCTAGCTTTTACCTCTACCTCTACCCTTACCTCTACTTTTACCCTTACCTGTACCTTCAACTTTTACCCTTACCTCTACCTCTACCTTTTACCCTTACCCTTATTTATTTCAATCCACAACACAAGATCCTTCATAAAATAAGAAAGATAAGCTCACTTTTTCTGATCCTGGAGATCCTGTTGGCCAACTTCTTGAGATTCGAATACTTTCGCTTGACCTGCTCCACGCTGTGCGACCCTTGATCCGGATATTCGGTGTTGGTGTGTCGTGGTAACGGTCTTCCAAGCAGCGTTCTGACCAGCGGCTGAATCCTTTTTGCGGCTATCCGGGAAGAGATCATCTTGGTGCTCGGCAACCAGCTCAACCAAACGTTTGCACATCTCAGGCGTAAACATAACGATAACTAGACATGAGAGCGATAAAATACGACAAACAGTGCGTGTACAACAAAGCGAGCAAATCTCAACAAACAACACAGAATAATGAAAAACGGACGTTAAATTCGTGTTCAGCGAACTAAAAATTGCTCTAGAAATGCTTTACGGGACAATATTTTGAAAATCGAGATGAAGGTAAAAATTTTTACCATGCTACCACCCATGGTAAAAATATGCCTTGGTCCCCCCTGTTGTTTTTTACCCTTACCTCTACCTCTACCTTTACCTCTAGCTTTATTATAACGGGTAGAGGTAAGGGTAGAGGTAAGGGTAAAAGGTAATGGTAAATCGATTATTATAACCGCCCTGACATTAACATAAAAGCACAATTTTCCTCACGAAATTGGAAATGTGAGGATTTTGAGCAAAGATATGTTTGCACCAAACTAGTCAAAGTGTACAAGTTTTGTCGAATCTGAATACAATTTTGACACCTCAAAGGAGGATCATCCATCGTGTTTGGCGAAAGTCATCTATTGAAAGCTGTTCGACTGCCAAGTGCATGGGCAGATATCAACCAAGTGGGTGTAATGTGAATGTGGAACAGATTTTGGGTGCTTTATGCATTTACTTGAACAGGTGTGATCAACAAGCATTTGTATTTCACAATCAATTGCCTTATTTCACTATTTTTATTTATTTATTTGCATAATTTAAATTCTAGTACTCTGCATTATAAGTTATATGGTCACCTTTTTCAACTTTTAAAAAGCGTTTTTATATAAAATATTGATTTTAAAGTTATATCATAGCTCGCAACTCAAAATTTTAAATTAACACTCCGACGGTCATGCGTTACAATTGCCTCTATTTATAGAGAAAACTCACGCCGAGTACTGTAAGGATTGTTGCGTTCATTCAACGACGTTTCCAGCAAAGACAATAGGTTTCCCGTAGAAGCTCTTGTTTTTGTTCGGATGTTTACATTTGACTTCAGAAATTCTTCTACGGCGGGAAAATCAAAGAAAAGGCTTCAAGGAGGTGGTCGAAAGCTGACGTACAAGGATCTAGATCAGCAGTTGGCAATTTGGGTTAGGGAAATGCGCTCTAAAAATGCGCCCTGAGTTCCACGCCTTTTGATACTTGCCAACATCCTTGAAGTTCTATTTGTACAGCCGACATCCTTTAAATTCTATTTGTACAGCCAACATCTTTGAAAAATTGTATTTGAAAATGTTTTTTGTTAGTTCAATAAATTTTGATGTGAGACGTTTAAAGTATAATATAGCGATTGTTAAAGGCATTCAAAATATAAAACCACCCCCTCTATCAGAGCCACCCCCCCCCAGAGGATGTCCAAAAAATAAAGCCACTGTGGCTATATTAGAGAAATACAGATATAGGTGATTTTTGTAGTTCCAGATGTGTATGTTCCAGAGTTAAAAAGTCCTCTGAGAAGGCATCCCTTAGTTTTCCAGGTTCAGAGGGATCACGATGCAGGAACTTCCGTATGCTCCAGAATTGCTCACTGGGATTCCCTCCATATGGTTTCGTCCTCCGCCTCCAGTCCGCGCTCCCCGCTTGCAATACGAAGAGGTCTCTCTAGTTGGTCAATTGGTACGTACCTCAAGTGCTTTGGAATCGCTCCAGTCAATCTACTCAGCCAGCGAAGATGAGGAAGAATAAGATGTTCCATTCTCCCAGCCAAGAAGCCGACAGTTCTCCAGTCAAATGTGGCGGCCTTCCAGCATCAGTTCAGCAAGTTGTTTCCTGCTTTTCAGCGCAGGAATGATCCAGCTCTGATGGCCAGACGTCCACTCCTGTCTAGATCCCGAAGATGGTGCCAGCCTCTCCAGTCGAGCTTCCTGCTGTGGTGGTGGAATTAGAATCTCCAGAAGCTCTAGTATCCAGTTATCTTATTATTCCCTGTACACCATGGTGCTCCAATAAAGATACTAATGTAATGGAGAGTAAGAAGTTCTTTTTGTTTACTGTACGATGGTGCTGGTTGCATGGTCAAAATTCAGCTGATTGCCTACAGGTTAATTTTGCCGCCCTCATTTTTTTATTTTATCACAAATTCGAGACTAAACAAGCAAAACAGTTGCAGTGACGATGCTTGTTAAGTCTCGAATTTGTAATAAAATATTGCTGCCCTCAATGTCAAAAAACCGTGAGATTCTGTTCTTTATTTTTGTATGAAGTATAAAGCTGTATATAATGGACATAGGACAGTTGGCATTGGGAACAGTTGGCATTGGACAGTTGGCATTGGTTTTTGAAGTGGACAGTTGGCATTGGTTTTCAAAGTGGACAGTTGGCATTGGACAGTTGGCATTGGTTTTCAAAGTGGACAGTTGGCATTGGACAGTTGGCATTGTTTTTCAACTTATTTTTTACCACATTTTTGTCTTGAAAATTACTAGAAACCATCTCCAGTCCTGCTGGACTGTCCATGCACAAACAAAATCAAGTAGCCATCCACTTGGTGCGAAATTTTTTTTCGTGTTTTTCAGGTTTCAAAACCTCTTTACTGTACTAATTCGAGGATTCTACAGATTGTTTGACGGTAGTAAAATGCCGTTTTCAAGAATATTTTTCGAGTTCTTGTAATTCCGATAAAATCACTACTTTAAAAAATGCAAACTACAGGCAACCCTATATTAAACGGCTCCGATAGATTAGCACCATTGACTTAACGGCGTCTCCTCAGGCTTAATTTGGCTGGATTTCCTGATAATTTCGGGCGCACCACAATTCGTCATTACGTCCGCTGTGCCGAAAGACCACCAAACCCAAGCTTGATTTGATTAGCGTACCTAATCTGTATATTATATCGAGATCTACAGTACCTTTAGAGTACCTTTTAAAGTTCATTGATTGTGTTTATTTAGCTTCTGAGTAAGGAGACTACAAATAACATTTTACAATAAAAGAGAACTGGTTAGAACAGGTGAGACCCATCTTCTTTATTCTAGAGCTACGTCGAAATGCCCATAGCTGTACCGGATCATATAGCTGGAAACGCCTTCCTTCAGCGGAGTATCGACCTAAGTTTCCGAATTTATTTCGATAAAAACTTTTAAATTAATCACTTTTTCATAACCATCAGAAAAGTAAGCGAATTTTGTAGACAATTCAGGCTCATAGAGGAGAAAGTTGCGACTGTAAAGCTTTGCTGCTACTGCCAGCTCTTTGAGCACCCCCATTCTCCAGGCTTTCGGTGTAAGCGCCACATAATGAATAATTTCGTCCGCTGTGCCGAACAGCGAAGAAGCCCATTGTTCATCCTGACAGACCAGAAGCTTGTCCATTATATTTTTTTGTACTTCAAGGTGCTGATGTTGACTGCCATAAACATGCTGCGAATGAACTAAAGATAAAAGTAATTCACGAATTTTTGGAAACATCACAAACTAACGGTAAAGACAGTTTCCATCCCCTTCGATCATTCAGAACTTCTCTGGATTATTGGCTCGCAGTTTAAACGCAAACTTCTTGATTGGTGAGTAGAGCGTTATAGGTTCATCCTCTCTTACTTCTGCAAATACAACTTATGCCTTTAAAAACTAATTAAAAGACTAAAGGTTTAAAAGATAAAATACTTACTGTTTGGCTCCTGAAATGATTTGAGTTTGTCTTCATCGTCTTTGTCGCTGACTAATGGGTCAAGCTTTGGGATGTCTACCTGCAAACTTTCGGTCTTCGTCTACAATTTCCACTTCTTCCTGAGAGGCATTCTTTCCTTTTTTTTGCTAAAATCAGAAAGAAGTGAAAATTTACAAAACAAAAAGAACAGTATTACCCAAGGGATTTGCTTTGATTCCCATTAAAAACCCTACTTCGGAAAGATACTTGCTCATTACTCAGCATTTGTTCTTCTGTAAAACCATCGTCCAAAACTGAGTCAAATTTGCTTGTAGATCTTGCAACCTTTCACTGATTCTGAGTACAGAGGATTTGGCTTGTTAGGTATAACTCGACCACTTCTGATTCTGGAACATGAGCTTGCTCTTGGTATAACCTCACGATGTATAACCTTACCCTGGTCATTGCCTGCTTCATCCAGAATTTTTTCGCTCAAGTTTTGCGACGGCTGAGCAAGGCTTTTCGACTGACCCAGTAGCTATTTCTGCGATGACACTTCTGCGCAGTTGATTTCCTTCAACATACAAGACATTTGCGATTATCTGGAAACGAATAAAAAACAAACCTCAGATCGCTCTTTAGGTCCACTGCAAAAATGGGCAGCTCCGTTTCCAGTTCCTCCCCAGCTTATTTGTCATCTCAAATAGCAACCCACATCGGCACAGGAGTATCTTTAGCAACTCTGCTTGACTTAGCGCTACGAATTTCGCGGCAGCCAGCACAGCCGGATTGAATCCTTCCAGTTTCATCGGTGCGCTTTCTTTCATCCAGCACTGTCCAACAATAGCAGTGGGTGAGTGGATTGACCAGGCACAGAGTAATGGCTAGAGTCACGTTTCCTACTTTCTCTGTTCGCTTTAGCACGACTTCTTCCTTGGCTTTAAATTTCCACATCTTGAGCATTTACTGAAAAAAATACAGAACAATGGATGGATAGAGAAAAACAATAAATATTTTTAATTGAGCTTTCAGCTACCAAAATTGAAAACATAGTTCATGTAGTAAATGGTCATTTAATCGTAATTACAAGAACTCGAAAAATACCCTTGAAAACGGCATTTTACTACCGTCAAACAATCTTTAGACATCTCGAATTAGTACAGTAAAGAGGTTTCTGAAACCTGAAAAACACGAAAAAAAATTTCGCACCAAGTGGATGACTACTTGATTTTGTTTGTGCATTGGACAGTCCAGCAGGACTTGAGATGGTTTCTAGTGATTACGTTAAATAACAAGGATAATTTTCAGGAAAAATGTGGTAAAAAATAAGTTGAAAAA